>MU227747.1:1835461-1851380 GCA_018584345.1 Thuja plicata
AATAGTGTGGTTGAGAAGAGCCCTTATCCTTTTTCCTTTCTTCCTCCAAACCTAATTGTCTCCAAAATTGGAGAGTGGGTGAACACTCACTAAGTTTCTCCAAATCCTCTAAAAAGGCCCCTAAAGTATACTCAAGACTTAGCCATTAATGAGACATGCCCTCTAGTCCTTTAGTCTTACCTCTTGTCTCCCCTCTTAAATGTAAGTTTAGTATGGAGTGTGGGTCAAGTCAATGCATGTGGCTCTCTTCTATTTTCGCCACTTTTGAAAGGTAGGCATTTTGGAGGGCCATAATGGTGATCTAGGTTTACTCCATAGGTAAAAACTAGCCCTAACCCAAAGTACCCCCTTAGGGTTAACTAATTTTGGCCAAAAATACACTCTAGGGTTATTTTTGACCCTTCCAAAGTACCCCTAAAGTTCAAATCCGAGTTCCAACTTGATGTGATCCCTATAAGACATCTATATGCAAGTAGGATTAATATAGCATCCTATAAGGTTTGGTGATTCTTGCCCAAGCCCTAATTTGACATGTCATCATCCACATGGACAACACAAGTGTCAAGTGACACCAAGATAGAATACACATCACATTCACAATGACATGTCCAAACAACAACAACATAAGTATTAAACTGTTAGCACACATTCAGATTACGTTTACAAAAAGGATCACATTACAATGAGGTTTCAATCCCTTATTGGATTAAGCCTTGGTTTACTCAATTCACATGTGTTTAGCCCTGATTCTCTGAATAATTCCATAGTTCTATTTCCTGCACACTAAACTCGAGCATCAGTAGTCCAAGATAATAAAGTCACATGAAATGTACATTTTTTCAATTTATAATTAGCAACTTCAATCAATAGAAGAATTAAATTCTTAATTGCAATTTTCATACAGAAAAGTTTAAAACATAATAATTCCATAATCATCATGACATAACATCAATGAAATAATCAAGTCTAATCATAATTTGATCTTCTCATCAGTTCATTTATCTAAATATATATAATAAAAAACAACCATCTGATCTAGGTCTAATCTATATCAAAATGTAATCCACACAATATAATCATCATCATAACATTATATCTCGAGTCTCTGTCTGAATAATCAAAAAGTGTATCAATGCACCAAAACATTAAGTATCAAAGTGTGATCGAGCAGTAAGACTGTGATGGGTCGGGGTGAGGCCTCACAACATAGCTCAACAATATGCAAGCAAAGAAGAAACATGAGGAGGCTGAAGCTATGTTGGCTGAATTTTGTCCCCACTGCAGACAAAAAAAGATGGAATGTAGATGCAAAACAATTGCTAACTTGGAGGCTAATTAGATACCTATTGAGTTCAACCAAGTCCTAGGAGATGATGACTAGGTCTTTTAAATTTCTTAAAGGCAACCATGGGGGTCAAGAAAAGGTATACCACAAGATCCCTTGAATTTTTTTGGACCATTTTCAAATTCTTTTGGTAATCAGTGGAAACCCCAGTGTAATCCTAATGCTAAAAATTATCAACCCCAACCCTGGAATAATCCACAATATTAATGGCCAAACTACAAAAATCCTGGACCTCAATGGCAATCCCCTCAAGGGAATTTATAGCAACCTTAAACCAATTGGTAGAAATCCAAAAATCAATGGCAACCACCACAAGGTAATTGGAAAAAATCATCTCAATGGAGGGGTGGGTCCAACAATGGCCTAATAAAAAATTTGATCTCCTGAAACAACCTCAACCAAAAGCATTAATGTCACCAAAGCCACCTCCTACCATCACCTCACCTCCAGTAAAACCTACAAAAATGTTAGCTCAACCAACTTCTAATCCTAATAGAAATCCTTAACAACAACATGTTTATTCATCAAACCTGAATAAACATCCTACATATGCCATAAATATCAATGACATCCATATCAGGTTAGGCACTACTCTTCCAGCACCATCTACCCATGTCATTACAAAAGTACCCTTAGAATAGATAGTCTAAGAAGAAACTATTGAACCACTTATTCAACAACATCCAATACAGGAAAATCAACCACCGAAGTCTCCTCCATTTCCTAATAGACTTGATCATGAAATACCTTAGTTGTTGGATGAATCTAGTTTCAACCATATTGATCATCTAAAACACATTTGTGTTAAGATAATAAAATAAGTACCTATCTACATTAAGGCAATTAGGGAGGCTTGTTTGAAGAAACCGGGGAGAAAGAATAAAGATTCTAAAACTGTCCATGTTCAAGGTCAATTATCAGTTTTGATTCTTGAGAAGGCCTCTGTTCCTAAATATTCTAACCTAGGGAGTCCATTAGTTACAATTTTTATCAATGGGGTCAAGTTTATGAATGCCTTAGTTGATTTAGGAGAAACAATAAATGTTATGACTAAGCATATCATGTTGCAGCTTGATATCACCAGCCTAAGAGCCACTCCTATAATACTGCAGCTTGCAGATATTTCCATAGTAAAACCTGAAGGTATGGTAGAAGACTTAGTTGTTACCCTTGAATCCTAGGAATAACTTGGTAATTTTGTGATCCTATCACCCAAGACAACATTAGGAGGTTATCTAGTTATCCTAGGAAGGCATTGGCTTGCTACTATAGATGCCTTTATAACATATAGGTTAGGAAATATGACTATTTTTGATGGAATCTTAACTAAGAAAATTTCTCTTTATTCTCCTGCACAACCACAACTTGATGAAGATTAGGCCTTATGGACATATAGAGGAGTGGAAGAGACTGAAGCTAACTCTGTCAGACAACTTATGATGATAGAAAGAGAATCATTCATTGCTACACAATAAGAATATGATATCCTCTCTTCCATCATCAAAGATAACTATTGAGTAGCCCATCAAGTTTGTGACACTACCCCATGTCCTTTACAGACTATTATTCCACCATATTCTTCACCATGCTTTCCTGCAACGACAAACAATTTTCACACTGTGTTGCCACATGAAGTCCAGTCAACAGTTTTGAGCAAATTTTCTATGGTGGAGTTAACAACACAACTTGAAGTTTCCCCTGAAAATAACCCGAACATAAATAAAAGTCTAACTAAATCACAACAAGAATCTATGATCACATTACTTAAGACTCACCAACAAGATTTTGCATGAGACTATAGTGATATGAAAGGTTTAGATATGAAGCTATGTAATCATAGAATTTACATTAGTAAGGACTTCAAATCAGTTAGGCAACCTCATAGGAGGATTAATCCTGCTCTCAGGGAGATAGTAAAAAGTGAACCGCAGAAGTTATTGAATGCTAGATTTATCTATCCAATATATGACATTCAATGGGTGTCACCAATTGTCATAGTCGCTAAGAATGGAGGGAAATGGAGGGTATGTGTAGACAATAGAGAACTCAATGCTGCAGCTAAGAAGGATCACTTCCCGCTTCCCTTCACTGATAAAGTCCTAGATAATTTGGCACGAAAGAAATATTTCTCATTTCTAGATGGATTTTGTGGCTATAATCATATTAAGATTGCTCTAGAGGACCAGGAGAAGACTAAATTTACATGCCCATGGGGAAATTTTTCCTATTGTGTCTTGCCCTTTGGTCTCTGCAATGCTCCAACAATATTTCAGAGGGTTATCATAAGCATCTTTTCTGATGTTTCCTATGATTGTATGAACATCTTCATGAATGAATTCACCACATATGGTTAAACTTTTGAAGAGGCACACACTAATTTAGAGAAAGTCTTGCAGATATGTCAAGACCACAACTTGTCTTTGAATAGTGAAAAGTGCTACATGATGATGGAAGAAGGGGTGTGTTGGGACATTATATCTTTGTAGCTAGAATCTAGGTGGACCCATAAAAATTGAGGTAATTTCCAACCTTCATGTTCCTGCAAAATAAAAGGAAGTTAGAAGTTTCTTAGGACATGTTGGCTACTACAGGAAATTCATTAAAGATTTTAGTCAAATTGCAACACCATTATATAATCTTTTAAAGAAAGAATCCGAGTTTGAATGGACATCAAATTGTGATAAAGATTTTTAATGCCTTAAAGAAAATCTAACTCAATCTCATGTGTTAAATGGACCTAATTAGTCATTGTCATTCCATATTCACAAGGATGCTTTAGACTATGCTATAGGAGCAATCTTAGGACAAAAGGAATAATTAATTGAGTATGCCATCTACTATGTTAGCAAGAATCTCTAGGGAGCTAAATTCAACTATACTGTAATTGAAAAAGAGATCCTAGCATTGATTTATGCCCTCAACAAGTTCAGGCATTACATCACAAGGTATGAAATTTTCATCCACACAGATCACGCAACCATCAAATATATCATGAAAAACACTTCTATTAAAGGGAGGCTAGCAAGGTTGTTGTTATTAATGCAATAATTTGACACCACTATTGTTGATAAACATAGGAAAGCTAATGTGGTGGATGATTTCTTACCCCATCTACAAGTGACAGATGATCCTACAACCATTGAAGATACCTTTCCAAATGAGAACTTATTTTCCATATCTGCTCACAACCCTTGGTATGTAGATATAGATGATTATTTAGCTATTGGTAAGACTCCTTTGTAAAGAGCCTTCTTGGCTCTAACCCTCAATTTGACTGCAAGCGATTCTAAAATTCTGGAATTTGATTTCTTTTTAATTTTTCTAGATATACATATATAGTTTTTTGGTATTCTTTTTCCACATAACATAATTGCATTATAGGAAACAATTAAATTTGAAATTACTTTTGCAAAACATAGATCACACTAAGTAAACTAGAATGTAACATACTCAAATCATAACAAGCAAATTACAGTGGTAAAAACCTTATATTTATTTTTCCATACTGAAAAGACTGGCCGCAGTTGATGGAAGCCAAAGTGACGGTTTCCATATTGTCCCAAATGCATACAAATCTGGCCATAACTCCTAGATGATGCTATTTTTTCCTTTTCATAATAAAAAAAACACCAACCACATTAAATTTTTTCCCTCTCCTTCAATGGTGTCTGATGAGCATAATTTAAAACCACATAATTCGTTGGCATAAGAATCCAACTCAAAGTGCTGAATCAAACAAAGAATTTACAATTCTTTGCAAGTAAACTCCAAACCCTTGTCTCCACAATTCAAACCAAAACATCAAATGAATAATTCAACATAATAATCCCATTTCATCCAAGAAGCCTTTATAAGGTCTTCATAATAAATCAAACCATATCTTATCCAACACACTTTTCACTTACATAAAGACTATGCTTTATGTGCACACTTGAAATATAATAAACTATTATATTTCTTTCCACTTTAATGATGAAAAATAACCCTTTCATTAAAATAACAATATTTTGACACACAAGGTTCCTTTTTTATGAGCTCGGGATTTAAAACTTATCAACTTGATTCCAACAAGCTATAACACTAAGATGCCCAAAATACAATCCCAATAAAAATAAAAACTTTAGCCGATTTAATTAAATAACAATCATAATTCACCTGTCTTGCGAAAATGACTGAGGAAGCATCATAATCAAAATCTGACAACACAAGGGTGATCATGATGATGAAAGATGATGAATCAACCTGACGGGGTGACTTACTAAAAATAGATGCTCCCTCCAAGAATCTTGGAGTCCAAACCAGAAGCTAGAAATAAAATTTGAGAGCATCATATAACTCATCTAAATCATCTGAGTTTTGTGGAACCAATTGTTGACTTACTATAAATAGAAAGTCCCTCAAAATAGGGACACAACCCATAATAGGGTCCTCTAATCACCAGTATTAGCCTACAAGGACCCAATGATATGCTAAATCCACTAAGTCCAATGCTCACTCAAAATGGGGAGATTACAATCCTCCCTTCCTAGAATTACTTGTCCACAAGAAATCTTGGCAAACAAAAGAGAGAAGTCCACATAGATCCCAAGGATAGAATGGTGTAATGTCCTTACAATCACCTATAAACTCCTCTGATGAAATCACCATCCACTAAGCCAACCAAAACACACTGTCACCATGCCAATTATAGTGACCCACACAATCTCTAGTGCCAAACCAGTCACTACCTGGATCCCAGTAGAGATGAAACTCACAACCATCCATAACAAAGGAAACAGGATATCCAAAACCATATAACAAAATAGAGATCCTTGCACACCCAGCCAATATTCCCTATGTACTCCCGTAATCTAGATATTCATCAACTATAAAAATATCCAGGATGTACTGGCCCTACAAGTCACCTCCTGTTAACTTGCAATAACCAACCCCATCAACTATAGATGGAGAAAAATCATCCCAAAAATAATGGTATAAACCTAGAGCCAACCCACACTGACATGCAAACAATTCCTCAACTGGTGGGTCAAAAGAGAAATGATGAGCACTCCTCACTATGTAATCATGGTGAAAAGATACAATCCCAGAGGCTCATCAAAATTGAACTGCGAATCAAGAGATGACTCTAATCTTTGACTCTGAAAAACTAGTCAGGAAGGATCCTGCATAACTCTCTCAGAAAACCCAATCACAAAATTCCTGTGAGGAAGCATTGTAGTAAAAGTATCTACGATTCTCCCCACTAAAATCCGAATACTTCGATAACCCTGAATGTGTGTACTCTATGAAGCTTCAAAAGGTCCCTCCTATAAAACCAAACTCTCAAGCAAGTACTCCATGAATGACTCTCTGCAGTAGAAATTATAAGAAGCAACATTAAATTTCTCCCTTGCAATCCATAAATGATCCCTCTGGGGCACTACCACCTGCCTAACACTATCATCTGTATGAGACAAAAGAATATATTTTATTTTAGTAGAAGGAAAACAATCATCATGAGATCTCGCATCCAAACTAGATGATACCCAGTCCAAGTCCTATGAATCAAAGGGAGAAGTGTCAAAAACTGGCACACAACTCTCCAAAAAATCCAATCCTTCTACCTTAAGATTCTCGACAACTTGATCTGTATCATCTTCCATCATGCTAACAACTGGAGAACCTGATACCACAAAACTCTCTCTACTGTCCTCCACTGATGCACTCACCTCCTTTGCATTGACTACATTTTCCTCAAGGATGGTTGTAACTATATTCCCAAAACATCCATCACTACCAACTATGGAAGCTGACTCACCACCAACCATTACTATATGCAACTGAACTAGATCTACAACTGGAAAAGACTAAATCTTCTCCAACTCCATAGTCACCTCAGCTAAACATCCTTGCGAATCTTGGAGATCCAACTGAGTGCCCTCTAAAGCCTTAGAATTCACTATGAGATCCTAAGTAAGCTCACTCACCTTCTCCTCTCTGTCCATCAGTGCCTCATATGTCATACTCCCCCACTCAACTAGGTGATCTCAGCCGACTACCAATTGTAACTAATCCTATCTCAAAATCCAGAAAGCCTCCCGCAAGGAATGAATCTTTGTCACAGAAAGGTAACCACCACCATGCTCATCTGCCATAGGAGCAACCCAAGCATAGAAAACCAACAAATGATGAGCAACATTGAAATGCTCGAGAGTAGATGTAATGTGTCTCTCACAGACTCTTAATTAGCTAGTCACATGATGACTCTGTATAATGGATCTCCTAGGTACAATCTCAACTATACTATCCACTTTATGGAAGGAAGTTGTATCTAACAAAATCCCCTTAAGATCACCGAATCTCTATGTACTGTCATCTAAGAACACATCTACAAACTAAGTACTGATATCAAACTCATCCTCATCTACAATCCTCATCTGACTCATCACAATCCTCAGCTATCTCATCCTCTGTAACCACATGAAAATCTAGATCTTGGGTCCCATCCTCACTCACTAACAACTCAGAGTCATCCCCTAGGGTATGATAAACCAAGTATGACTCACTTCAAGTAGAGTCATCCTCATGAGTCACCAAAAAAGTAACCTCATAATCACTCTCTTCATGTGTGCTATCAAACTCACACATGTCCACCAACGAGGTATCACTACTGGGTACCTTTGCAAACACCTTAATTATAGGAGTGGAAGCGCTGGCTGAAACAAACTCTTACCACTCATATGATTCCCAATCCTCATCTGTGAGTTCCCGTGGAAAAGGATCTTGGAACCCACCACCACTAGATGAAAATGCTAAGTCCACACCCAATGTCGGATATAAAAAAATATACACACTACAACACCCATCATCCCCACTCTCAACATTTGAGGTATCCACAATGCTAGTATCAACATCATCTATATGAAACCCCTCTGCTATCTCTGGTTGGATACATGACTCCATGTCATCACATGAATCATCTACATTATGGCATGAACCTATATTACCTGACTCATTTGTAACACTCTAATCTTGAGTGTCATCACTGGATAGCTCCATGCTCACATCCTGAGTACAGGAAAAGATTGCAGTATCCTGTATTGACTCCACACTGTGATAACTATCATAAACATAAGAGCTTTTAGAGCTCAAATACTCCTCTTAGTCTTGAAAAATAACACCATCACCCAAGGTGTTAGATTCCATAGTGATATTTGCAACATCCTCTACTATGCCACTATCCACGACATCAATGACAGGCTCACATAAAGACCTACTGTCAGGAAATTTAGATCCTGTATCGCTGGTACTACTACCAACTAATGTAAAACTACCATCAATGGTAGTGGACATGTCACTAGCCTAATATGTGTCACTAACTCTGGTAGGCTCAAGATGTTGAAAATTAGTACCATTATCTGCCAACAAGACAGATGCATCCACATGTCCCTCAAAAACCCTCCACCCCTAGGTGTGCAAATAGGACTAGTTGTTGATCCCCTAAGCACAGGAACATCTCCACCATAATCTGCAACTTCTAAAAACTCAACGTGGATATTTATGGATGTCTCACTTGTAAAAAACTCACATCTCTCCTCATATCTTCCCCATGAAGAGGACCTATTGAACAAAGAAACCAAGTAGTTTATTTCTTTATCGACAGTTACAGGATCTAAAAGTGGCACATTTAATATTTCTAGTGTTTGCCTTCATTTCTCCATATCCTTAACTAAGGCATTTGTTTGATTTATTAACTCAGATAAACTGTCTAACTGGTTCCCATATTTTCTAGATTTCCTGTATATGTCTATGACTGTAATTAAATCAAGAGTACTGATCACTCAAGTCAAACAAGTAAGCCCAATAAATTCTACCCCACAGGATGGAAGGAAAATGCTTTGACACCAATGTAAAGAGCCTACCTATCTCTAACCCTCAATTTGACTACAAGAGATTCTAAAATTATGGAATTTGATTTCTTTTTAATTTTCCAGCAATACATATATAGTTTTTTGGTATTCTTTTTCCATATAATATAATTGCATTACAAGAAATAATTAAATTTGAAATTACTTTTGCAAATCATATATCACACTAAGTAAACTAGAATGAAAAATACTCAAATCATATCAAGAAAATTACAATAATAAAAAACCTTGTATTTATTTTTCCACGTTGAAAAGACTGGCCGCAGCTGATGGAAGCCAAAGTGACAGTTTCCAACTTGTCCCAAATACATACAAATCTGGCTGCAACTCCTAGATGATATCATTTTTTCCTTTTCACAATAAAAAGAACACCAAACACATTTAATATCTTCCCTCTCCTTCAACGACGTCTGATGAGCATAATTCAAAACCACACAATTCGTTGGCATAAGAATCCAACTCAAAGTGTCAAATCAAACAAAGAATTTACAATTCTTTGCAAGTAAACTCCAAACCCTTGTCTCCATAATTCAAACCAAAACATCAAATGAATAATTTAGCATAATAATTCCATTTCATCCAAGAAGCCTTTATAATGTCTTCATAACAAATTGAACTCTATCTTTTCCAAGAGACTTTTCACTTACATAAAGACTATGCTTTATGTGCACACTTGAAATATTGTATACTATTATATTTCTTTCCACTTTAATGATGAAAAACAACCATTTAATTAAAATAACAATATTCTGACACATAGGGTCCCTGTTTTATGAGCTCATGCTTTAAAATTTCTCAACCTGGCTCCAACGAGCTATATCACTATGATTCCCAAAATACAATCCCAATAAAAATAACAACATTAGCTGATTTAATTAAATAATAATCATAATTCACTCGTCTTGCAAAAATGACTGAGGAAGCATTAGAATCAAAATATGACAGCACAAGAGTGATCATGATGATGAAAGATGATGAATGAACCTGACGGGGTGACTTACTATAAATAGATGCTCCCTCCAAGAATCTTGGAGTCCAAACTGCAAGCAAGAAATAAAATTTGAGAGCATCATATAACTCCTCTAAATCATCTGAGCTCCGTAGAACCAACTGTTGACTTACTATAAATAGTAAGTCCCTCAAAATAGGGACACAACCCATAACATGGTCCTCTAATCACCAGTATTAGCCTACAAGGACCCAATGATAGGCTAAATCCACTAACTCCAATGCTCGCTCAAAATGGGGGCATTACATCCTTCTCACTTTTCACGAAAGGAGCACATAATGGTTGTGGAAAAGAGTTTAAATTTATCATGGATAGCAGATTGCATGTTTTACATTGGGCCAAACTAGATAATGAGAGGGTGTGTATGAGAAGATGAGAGCTATGAAATCTTTCATGCTTTCTATTATGAACCATGTGGTGGCCATTTTGCAGCTATATAGTCAGAAAATAGAAGCACTTCCATTGTAGACTGGTTTAGCCTTTTGAGTAAGTGGTTTTGGGTCATGTAAAGTGCCTTGAATGGGTCTCTGACTTGGATCTGGATTTCCCCCTGTTCTGCCCCATTTCCCACTTTTCTCCAGCCTTTTTCTGGCACCCTAAACTAAAAACTGGGACTTTTAACCTCAGGGTCAAAATAAACCTTTCTAAGTCAAGGTCAACCTCAACCTTGACCTAGGTCAAGGTCAACCTCGAACCTGACCCAGGTCAGAATCAACCTCGATTCTGACCCAAGGTCCAAATTTCATGATTGCGGGGTTTCCGGATGTCGGGCTTTAGAAAGGTTTAATTCCCGCTTTCGGGTCGGCTGTTTTTATCTTCAGAGCAATGAATATTGAAATTATATTTAATATAGGTCCACTTTTAGGGATATAGGTCTAATTGGAATTTAATTCTCTTATGTAGGCCTCTCTAGAAGATTGTTCCCTAGATTTATATATAAGGAAGTCTTCTCCTCTCATTTCCTCTAAGACTTGAGAAGTAAAATCTAAGTGTGAAGGACAAGCTAAGAAGAAAGACTTGAAGCATAAGTGCTAACCATATAAGACCACTCTATGCATGATATATTGAAGCATTCATCTACTTTCAAGCATTCAAGCATTCAAAGACATTCAAACATTCAATTCATCAAGGAGATCCATTGGTAGCCATTGAAGGATTCAAGCTCTGTGGAGCCCTCTTGTTGAAGATTTCTCCATCCACATTCCTCCAAGCCTCTTCCTATTCCAAGATCCATTCAAGATTTGGTGTTGAATATCTAAAAGAAATTGATTTGAGACATCCTACATCCGACATTCTACATTCTACATCCATTTGGTGCATACATACTTGTGGATCCACAGATTCGAATCCGCCACAAGGGCTTCTATATAAGCAAGGTGAATTTGTTCATTTAATTCATTTTAATTTTGCAAATTCCATTATACTTTGAGGATAATTCCAAAATTAGGGTTTGACCAAGGAAAAACCCCCCAACAAAGAAACCATTTTTCTTGCAGGGACATGTTCAGAATAGTGAATTGGAGTGCAGATTTGGATACCCTTTTCGACAAACTACCGGGACCCGAAAACATATTTTCTGTCAGAGATTTTGGGTCAGAATTGAAATTCTGTTCTGGGTTAGAATAAAATATTCTAGGTCAAAGGTGACATTCATTTGTAGGTCAGAATCGACATTTTGTTCAGGGTCAGAATCAGAAATTCTCGTTCAAAGGTGACATTCACTTTTGGGTCAAAATCAGAATTGAGCCAGATCAGAAATATTTTTGGGTTTTCTTCGTCTCTGCATTTCTGTTCCAGATCTAGTTGCAAATTTTCTAGAAACTCAGTGTATACACCCAAAACAACATTCTTCAAATCTGTAGAATTTTGAGGTTTAATAATTTTCTTCAATTCATTTGAATTAAGGTTTTTAATCTTCCTAAATTTATCACACATTCTCTTCTATAAAATGGAATCTAACGTCTTCCTCTTTATTCTCATTTCCAATTGATTGATTCATTTATGCATTGATCCTTCCGTTGGGGTTAATCAATTTGGATCCTTTGTGTATTTGAGGTTAGAAGAAACATCTTATCTTTCTTACACGTAACAATCTATCAACCCCCACATCACATATTTACCCTTTACATTTTGGTGACAATCCATTTTATATATTACATTTTGGTGAACCCACGATAGACAACTCTGTCTTTTTTGGTTTTAGAATTACATTTTTATGTTAGATCTTGCATGAATATTAGATTAGCTTTCTTTTATGTTCTTGCATTTACATTTCAAAAATTAAAAATTAAAATCCTAAGTCTTATGGGTTCCTTTGATCCCGAGTATTCCTCTCCTTTTCTTAGGATCCCAGATGACAATTTAACCACCCATGATTCCAATCCTTCTATGGATCATAAATATTCTCACTCATCTCATGACGAGGATGATTCTTTGAGAGTTCATCTTGAACAAGTCCAAAAACTTTCAAGAGAACTTGATAAAATGGGAAATTGGCTTATTCAAGAAAACCATAATCAAGATTCCATCCAAGCTATAGAGGATCTTAAGAAAGTTATTCATGATAGTGATCAAGGTGTTAATCTCTTGTGTTTTATCACTCATCTTGTGCATTTGAATGTTAAAACCTTACCTCAAGAGGCTTAAGATCTAGGATTCACTCCTCCTATTACTAGTGGGGAACCTTCTTCCGTTCCTTTACCTAGCATTCCTACTTACACTCCTCCTTTGATGACTACATCTCTTCCAATTTTATCTATTCCTATGAGTGTTCCATCGGTGTCTCTGCCTACTTCATAGCATGCTTACCATAGTGTTCCTTTTACATATTCCAATCCTCTTCTAACTGTAGATCCAAGTGTTCCACCGGTTGTTTCTTCTATTCCTGCCACTTCCTACACTTTTCCTAGTGTGCCTAATATTTCTATGCCACCTATTTCTTCTAATGATTCCACAATAATTAGTTTGGATCAAACTATGTCATCTTTACAAAAACAACTTGAATCCTTAACCCAATCCAAGTTTAGCATTCCTACATGTGACATGGGTAGTCTTTTATCCTTAGACATTATTCGTGCTACTGTCCCTCAACAAGTTGATATGCCTCATCTTGAGAATTAAAATGGTAAAGGAGATCCTGTTACTCATGTTAAAACATTTAAAATCCTTTGTAGTGATTATACTCATGACCATAGGATTTTAGCTAAGTTGTTTGCTATAACTTTTCATGATAAGGCCTTGCAATGGTATTGTTCTTTACCTCCTTATTCTATTAATTATTTTCCTAAACTTGCTAATACCTTCAACCAACAATTTCAAAATAACATTAGTTTGCAAGTTTCCTCAACTGATTTAATGCATTGTAAACAAAACACTAAGGAAAAGTTGACTAATTTTATTGGTAGATTTAAGCATTTGTATGCTCAGATTTCTTATCCTGTTCCTGATATTGATATTCAACATATGTTTATTTCAAATTTACAAAATGATATTAGAGATAAGATTCTGCTCACTGAATTTACCTCTTTTCAATAACTTTGTGCATCACTTCATCATTATCAATTACAAGTGAGTCAATTTGAGAGCAACACTCCAATGACTCCTGTTCTAGTTGATAAGAGTGACGCTGCTCCTAATCCTAATAAGTTTTAGAAACCTAACAACTATGTCAAGATCAATAAACATACGTATGCATTTACTAATCAAGTTGTTGTTGCATCCAACAATGCCACTTCTGCATCCACTTCTTTCCCTATGAATCATACGTTTAATCCTCTCTCTGAATCTTTACATTCTATTATGAGTAGGTTGTTAAGTGCTAATATGATTACCTTGCCTCCTATTCGACCTCTTCTCCCTACCACGATGGCATCAAAATCCTTTGATCCTAAAGATTTTTGTCAATACCATCGACAGAATGGCCATGATACTAAAAAATGTTATTCTCTAAAGCATAAGGTTCAAGACTTAATTGATTCTAATGCTTTATGTGTTGATAATTTTGATGGTAATGGGAATAAATCTTCCTCTCCTCCTAATCAAAACCTCCAAATTTATACAAATCCTTTACCTACACATGATACTAATACCATCGCTTAACCATCTTCTATGGATATTGTTTACGATTCAAAGATGGATGATCTTAATCACATTGTTAGTTATGTGGAGTGTGCTATTTCATCTCAACCTACTATTCAAGATCCTTTGCCTCCACTTAAACTTCAAGTTCCACCTAAACCTTAGAAACAAACTAAGGATAAATGACCTAGGGAACTCTCAATTACCTTTGACAATTCTGAGTCTATTAAGGCTCCCGATGGTCCCCTTTGTATTTATGATAGGATTGCTAAGATACCTATGTGTGGTTGTCTTGTTGATCCCACATCTTTAATAAATGTCATTACTAAGGAAAACCTTCTTATGAAAAACCTACAACATGATTGTTATGATACATCTGATTCATGGATCCAAACTTGTAATGGTTTTCTCTATCCTTCACTTGGTTCTATTAACTTGCCTATTGAATTTTATGGTAAAGTTGTAGATACTACCTTCATTTTCGTTCCTACTTCTGATCAGTTTCAAGTCAAATTTGGTTTGCCTTGGTTAACTGCCATGCATGTCATTGCTTCTCCTATTCATAAGTGTATTAAGTTCATTCATAATGTAGAAGTGAAAATGATTAATCATAGTTTGTATCAACCTTCTAGGCCTACAGATTGTGCTACTCTTGATTTCTTTTGGCCTTCATTACCTAATTCATGTCCTCCTCACCCTGATAACCATTTTTTTTCATATCAAGCCTATAAATATTGCAAGATGGTCGATTTAAGCATGCCTTAGATAGATCTTAACCGTGGTTTTTTTCCCACTCCTTCTATACCCCCTTTATCCATTACTGCTAGCTCTATTACTCAAGCTCCTATTGTCACTTCTCAGCCTACTGCAAAGCCTACCAACCTCCTATAGAACCTGTGAAGGAACCATTTGTTATTCCTCCTAGTTCTCAACATGTGTCAAACAAAGTGAAGCGTAACAAATCTACTAATGAATTTCGTAAGAAGTGTAGGGATAATTCTAGGGTCTGTGCCTCTATTCTTCAAAATTCTTTACCTTCTTTTGACCAACCTATGCCTGATGTGTTGGAGGAAGTTAATGTTCACAATGATGTTAAGATGAATGATTATGATGATTCTATTCACATCTTAGATCCTATTTTAATTAATCTTGATGAGGAGGATACTCTTGATGATCCTAGTGATGAATATGATGTAGAAACTGATAAAAGATCAGATTCACAGAACCCAAATACACCTGCATGCAAATGACCTAGTACAAAGATGAAGTACAAAAATGAAAAAGCATAACACAGAAGTTTCTCAGAGAGTGAGAGAAAAAATATTAACTGCATTAATTCAAAAGAGATTACAAAGTTCGACCTTATAAAGGTGAACAAACCCTAAAACCTAAAAGCTAGGATGCACAATATAATTAATATAAAGTATTAATTATATGCACCTAAGTGAAAGCATAAGCCGAAAAAGAGTAAACTGATTACTCTAACACCCCCCCTTAAGCTGAACACAGGGAGAAAGCAAACCTAGCAAGACTAAGAAAGCAAGAAATGGGTCCCGGCAACAAGGCCTGATCAGGTACCCA
>MU227747.1:1853939-1883478 GCA_018584345.1 Thuja plicata
TTGGGGTGGCGCGCCGGTGCTGCGGCCGGTGGCGCGCGGCTATGTGGTGGCGCGCGGGCGGCCCCAACAATTTTATATTGTCTGCGCTATTTTATATAGCGAAAATCATTTAAAAAATGATTTTTTTTGAAATTTTTTTGCGAAGAATGCCTCAATTTTTGAGCCGTACGGCCCTAGGAGGCCAAAATTTTTTCCCTGTGCTCCCGGAGGCTAAATAGGTCGAGTCTTATGTGATTTCGACTCTCCCGGGCCTTCTGAACGCAATGGTGGAGTCCTTTTCTGCTCAATCTGCTCTAGAAAATGGTGCCTCCTTGGAAATGCTAGAAAAAACCCCAGTGAGGCTGCAGATGATGCTTTCGATTCACGGCTTCAAATGTCTTCAAACCAGACAGCAGCAGGGCGGCTCTGATACCATGTAGAAACTGATAAAAGATCAGATTCACAGAACCTGAATACTCCTGCATGCAAATGACCTAGTACAAAGATGAAGTACGAAAATGAAAAAGCATAACACAGAAGTTGCTCAGAGAGTGAGAGCAAAAATATTAACTGTATTAATTCAAAAGAGATTACAAAGTTCGACCTTATAAAGGTGAACAAACCCTAAAACCTAAAAGCTAGGATGCACAATATAATTAATATAAAGTATTAATTATATGCACCTAAGTGAAAGCATAATCCGAAAAAGAGTAAACTGATTACTCTAACATATGAGACCATCGATCTTGATACTGATTCACCTCATATGCTTTCAACTCAATTGATTATTACACCTAGTATCGAAAATTTCAATTCTCAAGAGGATCCTTGTTTGGAATTGGATATTATTCCTACTGTGTTGGATATCGTCCCTCTTGCAAGTTTCCCACCTTCCCTAAATGATATAAACCAAGATAGGAAGACTAGGTGATGCGCTTGATTGGCTTGTCCTTCATGGTAGCCCTTTTTGTGTTTGCCTGCTATATTGTGCTTCTCCCGTATTGTGTTTACTAAATATTTGTTAGATTATTTTATACAACCCTTGTTACTATTTTGGTGCAAGGTGATAAAAGAATCAAAGTTGTTGTACAATTCCTCTATATGTATCTTTACTCCTCTATATGCTATTTTCATGTTATGTTGTACTTGTGCTATTGTTCATAAATGTTTTCCTTGTGTAGTCCGCTTGGATCTACAACATGGTAGCACTGATTCTTTTTGGTCTCTATGTTGTGGTCCGAAAAGACTCTTCTTTGTAACTCTTGAGTTTTCTTTCTTCCATTGTGATTGTAGTTCTACTTTCTTTGGGGAATGATGTCAATTCATTTGAAATAATATCATATCTATATATACATATTATCTTACGATCATACTGACCCCATAGTAGGTAGATCCCTTCTGTGTTCTTTGTATGTTTATGTGGTATTTCCCTTGATTTGTCTTCATTTGGGGGCATCTCGTAGTAGAAACGTAATCAGTAGAGTGTTTATGTTTCTGTTAAAGCCACTTCTCCTGTTAAAGTGTTAGCAATGAATTTAACGTGGGGGCATACGCTCTACTCACTTTTTTTTGCACACACACTTTAAAAATATTTTCTAAACTTTAAACTTTTTCCCTTTATGGATTAAAGACTAATCCTTAAAGCATAGATTTTTACCTTATAGGATCTCTTTATCCCTTCGGTTTAAATTTATATGGATCTCTTGATCCCTCCAGTTTCAATTTACAATGTTTTGATCCCTTAAAGTCGGAAGGTGTCCTTAAGACCAGATATCCTTGATGGGTTGACTAGTGAGTAGCCACATTCACTAGGTGGTTCAACTTCATCTTTCCACTTGCACTATTTTCTTGTGTGGTTCACAATGGGACATAAGTTCTCATTGGGCAAGGTAACCACACCCTCTCTCTTTTTCTCTTTAACTAGTGATGTCTCTCTTATCGTGATCTTAGGGTTGATAAAGACTTAAGTCCCCGGGGGCTTGAGTATTTCTTTGTCCCTTTTTATTTCAATAAGATTATCTTTTCTTCATGATCTCTTTTACCAAGAGTTTGCATCGAGTCCATACTCTTGCTAAAGTGGGGGCTAAATGTATAGTCAAAAAATGGAAGCACTTCCATTGTAGACTAGTTTATCCTTTTGAGTATGTGGTTTAGGCTCATGTTAAGCACCTTGAATGGGTCTCTAACTTGGATCTAGATTACCCCCCTATTTTTCCCCATTTCCCACTTGTCTCCGGCCTATTTCTAGCACCCTAAACTGCAAACTAGGACTTTTGACCTCAGGGTCAAAATTGACCTTTTTGGGTCAAGGTCAACCTAGACCTTGACCTAGGTCAAGGTCAACCTAAACCCTAACATAGGTCATAATCAACCTTGATTCTGACCCAAGGTCCAGATTTCATGATTCTGGGGTTTCTGGATGTCAGCTTATGGAAAGGTTTAATTCCCGCTTCCAGGTCAGTTGTTTCGGTCTTCGGAGCAACGAATCTTGAAATTGTATTTAATATAGGTCTAATTCTAGGGATATAGGTATAATTGGAATTTAATTCTCCTATGTAGGCCTTTCTATAATATTTTTCCCTAGATTCATATATAAGGAAGCCTTCTCCTCTCATTTTCTCTAAGACTTGAGAAGTAAAATCTAAGTGTGAAGACAAGAAAAGAAGCAAGACTTGAAGCATAAGAGCTAACCATATAAGACCACTCTATGCATGATATATTGAAGCATTCATCTACTCTCAAGAATTAAAGCATTCAAAGACATTCAATAATTCAATTCATCAAGGATATCCATTGGTAGCCATTGAAGGATTCAAGCTCTATGGAGCCCTCTTGTTGAAGATTTCTCCATCCACATTCCTCCAAGCCTCTTCCTATTCCAAGATATATTCAAGATTGGTGTTGAATATCTACAATAAATTGATTTGAGACATCCTACATCTGACATTCTACATTTTACATCCATTTTGTGCATACATACTTGTGGATCCACATATTTGAATCCGCCACAAGGGTTTCTATACAAGCAAGGTGAATTTGTTCATTTACTTTGTTTTACTTATGCAATTTCAATTATACTTTGAGGGTAATTCCAAAACTAGGGTTTGACCAAGGCAAACCCCTCCCCCAAGAAACAAACCATTTTTCTTGCAGGGATAGGTTTGGAACAATGAATTGGAGTGCAGATTCAGATACCCTTTTTGATAAACTATCGGGATCCGGAAATAGATTTTCTGTCAGAGATTTTGGGTTAGAATCAACATTCTGTTCTGGGTTAGAATCAGAGATTCTAGGTCAAAATCAAAAATTTTGGGTCAAAGGTGACATTCATTTCTGGGTCAAAATCGACATTTTGTTCAGGTTCAGAATCAGAAATTTTGGGTCAAAGGTGACATTCACTTTTGGGTCAAAATTGGAACTGAGCCAAATTAGAAAACAATTTCTGGGTTTTCTTTGTCTCTGCGTTTCTGTTCCAGATCAGGTTGTATATTTTCTAGAAACTCAATGTAGACACTCGAAAACAACATTATTAATATCTGTAGCATTTTTAGGTTAGTACTTTTCTTCAATTCATTTCAATTAAATTTTTTAATATTCCTAAATCTATCACACATTCTCTTCTATAAAACATAATCTAAGGTCTTCCTCTTTATTCTCATTTCCAATCAATTGATTCATTCATGCATTGATCCTTCCTTTGGGGTTAATCAATTTGGATCCTTCCTTTGTGTATTTGAGGTTAGAAGGAACATCTTATCTTTCTTACACATAACAATCCATCAACCCCCATATCACATATTTACCCTTTACATTTTGGTGACAATCCATTTTATATATTACAGTAGCTAAAAGGATAGCCATGAAGATACTGAATACATGGTATTACTGGCCAAATATACACAAATATGCCAAAAAATATATAAAGAAGTGTGATAGGTTCCAAAGGATAGGAAGACCAACAAGATCATATGAGATGTCTTTGTTTCCCCAAGTGGTTGTGACTCTATTTAACAAATGGGGACTAGAATTTTTAGGACCCATTGAGCCATCCTCAAATGGAAAGTCCTATATTCTGGTATGCACAAATTATGTTACAAAATGGGTTGAAGATAGACCTATGAAACATGCAAGAGATGATAAGGTTGTCAAATTCCTATATGAAGAAATATTTACTAGATATGGAGTCCCGAGGGAAATAGTTATTGATCAAGGAGCACAATTGACTTCTACATTAATTACAACCTTAGTCAATGAGTACAATATCAGGATAGAAAATTGTCACCTTACCACCCTTTAGCTAATGGCTAGATAAATATCACAAATAGAGAAATTGAAGCTATTATCACAAAGATAGTTGCAATCCACAAGAACGACTGGGATAATAGGCCACATGAAGTAATATGGGCATATAGGACAACCTGGAAAACCATAATAGGCTTCACACCATTTGAATTGGTGTAAGGTAAAATAAATGTTATGCCCATTTAATTTAAGTATAAAACTCTGAGGACAACTCTTAACCTGGACATTGATCTTACCACTACACAAATAGAGAGGATCATGCAGCTTAATGCTTTGGATGAGTTCAATAAATATGCCTTGTAGCACACAAAAATCCTTCAAAATTAGAGGAAGCATTGGCATGATAAATATATCAAAGATAAGAAATTTCAACCTAGAGATTTGGCTCTTCTCTATGACTCCAGATATAAGGCTAATCCAGGTAAGTTCAAAACTCATTGGCTGGGACCATACAAAATCAACAAGGTGGATGACAATGGAGAAGTTCAACTCACAACAATTGATCCAGTGAGGTTTAAGCTGCTTGCTAATGGCCATCAGTTGAATTTGTATCACAAACCAAAAAGCAAATCAAAATTCATGCAACAATTCTCAGAGGACCAGTCAACTGAGGTTCCTACAACCGAAGGAGTAGGACCTAGCATCCAACTTCCTTCTTCTTAAAATAATTTTCCATGCATGCATAATAAATATTTTCACATTATGTGGATATACTTTTTCTCTGTAATAAAATTCATTCCTCCGTACCATTCTCTTTTTCTCCTATGTCGTCACTTCATTGCCACCTTTTGCAATTACTTTGAATTAATTTTATCAAAGATCGTGTAGTTCAACTACTTATAACACAAGTGACAAGTACACATGAGGCATGCGATCATTTATTACACTTCAGTAATTTCAATTTTGTTCATATGTTTATATAAAATAACCCTTGTCCAATGTAGGACTATCCACAATAGGAGGACCTATTGTTCACTTCAAGTTGGGGGGGGGGGTAATGCTTGCATGTCATGTCTAGTCATCAATTGTGTTACATTAACATTTAAGTGTGTTATGAGTATTTGAAAAGTTGTCGTATGTCATTTATATTTTTATTGATTGATGTGACATTTTAAGCAAATAAAATATTTTCAGAGCACTTAAAAGTACTCATTCTTCATCTAATTATTGTATTTCTTCCTGCAACCATTTCAAATTTAAAAGAGTATAAATTAAATTTTAGTATACAAACAACACTTTAGAATTGTTAGTCCAAGTTTGACACTTGTACCTTCCTATTTTTTGAGTCGCCCTTGTATAATTTGATCACCTTATTTTACCCTTAATCTTTTGAGTTTCCCTCAAGTTCATCTGATTATCAAAATCTTTAATCTGTTGTGTCTAACCATAATTTAAAAAGGTGTCAAGTTTCTTACTAAAAAATTGTTTAAACAATCTTGAACACTCTTGAACACCCTTGATCAGGCTTGAACTTCGTTCAAGATAGTTCAAGGTAGTTCAAGTTAGTTAATATTTTGAAGAAAGATTTGACAGGTACATAAAGATGGCGGTGATGATTAATGAACTGATAAGCCATGAGAGATGCTGAGGTATCAGTCATGGGATTATGGCATGTCAGCACTGATGAATCATCGAAATGGTGAGCCTGGCAGTATGAGGGCCTGAACTATATTGAACACATCTGAACCATTTGATGGGGCAATAATTTGTTTCTATTTTATATTTATTTTATACTATGTTATAACATTTGGATTGAGTTGAATAGTTGACTTGAATATATTGGCATATGCTACGAACCTGCCAGGAAAGAGGAGCGGCTTGAGAGTGGATCAAAAACATTGATGAGGAAACAATGAAGTATTAGTTGGGATGAGGAGAACCATTATGAGACCATGAGACATGCCTACTAAATTTAAGGAACCATCATTTTAGGGAATATATGAACATATCTATGCTATATTTTCTTTGCGGACAATACTTTGTTGAAGCGGTTATCCAGTCTTTATGATATTTTATTGTGGGATTTTATATTCTCCTTTCTCTATGGCATGAATAAGTCAAACCGTATCTTTATGCTTTGAATAAACATAAATCCTATATATAAATGGATATTATTGTTAGATTGTAGTTAGTTTGATAATATACTATTGTTGCATTTGAACAACAAAGTTACTCTTTCTAGCTTTCGTGCATTGTTTTCACTATGATGTAATCAGTTTTTCTAGAAATATAATGGAGTGATTTTGATTTATATTCTATGTTAGTGGTTAGAATAAGCCAACCAAGGGGGACCACTTGGAAGGTGGATTAGATTATACTAGGTTAGGTTTCTTTAAACATTTACAACATTTTAAGTAGAATTTACTGTTTCCTCCTGCAACATTATAATTCATGTATGTTCCTGTAACACTTGTAGGGATAATTATAGTGAATGATTTGGGTTGACAGAATAGGTTTGAGTTGAGCATACAGTTGTCAGAATTAATTTCATTAAGTAGTTGTGTGTGTTTACTTTCCTGCAGCAATAACATAAGTCTCTTTCATGTATTTTTCCTTCCTGCAGCTTAAGTGATATGACTCTTTGAGAGACTTAGTGCACAAATCGTGTTGTCCCATTTCAAGTATACATCCCTGGGTTGAGAATTCAAATGCACTTTATGATAGGGAAAATAATTCTTAGTTGAATACACTATTCCTAGGAGAAGCTTTGGCATGATTATTATTACCTATTGTGGGGATGTTCATTTTTTGTGCCACTTCTAGGGATGGTGTCAAGCTAAGGACCTTATTGAGTCATTCTTAATTTTTTAGATAGTTCCATGTTTTCTAGATAGTAGTTTGCAGTCTTGAACTTGATTCACAAGTTTACATAATTACTTGCATGCATCAAAGAGGAAGAAGATGAGATGTACATGGAAGATTCCTTGCAAGAGAATCTGCTAATCTGAATGAAGAATTTGAAAAAGTTGAATTACCTTTTTTTGATGCAAGTCCTAAATTTCTTGGAGCATCTTTATTTGAAGCAGAGCCTTTTGATCCAGTTGAACTTTGACCTTTTGCTAAAATTTTGGCCAGTTTTCTTGACAATTCCACTCCAAGTGCACCGGTCATTCATAATCCTATGGCTAATGTTCCTTTCCAACAACAACTCCATTTCCAAATACCTCCAGTAATGGAACAACCTACCTTCCCATTTCCTCTTCCTAGCCTTATCAATAATGCTAACCTCAAAAAAATACCCACTGATGCACTTCCAAAGTTTTATGGCCTTATAACTGAAGACCCTGACACCTTTCTGTTTGAGTTTGACATTCTTTGTCGAAGCTTTGACTACAACACTGATGGCCACAAGCTCAAGTTTTTTCTAGAAACATTGAAGGAGTCCGCTCTATGATGGTTTATGGGATTAGGGGCTAATGCAGCAACTAGCTAGGATAAGATGCAAAATCTATTTCTGCAAAAATACAAAGAGTATTGCAAGGGGGTGACTTGAGAGGAGATGAAATTTTTTAAATGTCATAGAAGGAATATGAAACTCTAGAAGATTAAATTTCATGCTTCTTGTACAACCTGCAAAAAAATCCATAATATGTACTTGAGGAGGATTCACAAAAACTCCTTTTCTTGAGGGGAGTAAATGATAATTGCCTAGAAGCACTAGAACTCATGGCTAGAGGAGATATATCCCAATCTTCCTAGGATTATCTTAAGAAAATCTTTCTCAACTATTCAAGATCAACTATAAAGAAGGGCAGAGGATTTTGGTCTACACTTGCTAAGGGGAATAGCTAAAGCATTTGTAAGCTGGAAATCTTGAACCTGTTGTCAGATTTCCAGCAAGATATCATCAATGATGTTGCTACACACCTGGATATAATGACTGCTAAGAAGAAGCATGTAGATGCCAAAGAATAGCTAGCTGAGTACTTCTCTCACTGCCGCAAGCAAAATAAAGATTGTGGGTGCAAACTGGTGGCAAATTTAGAGAACCAACACCTTCCTATTGAGTACATGAAAATAGAAGGAGATGATGAACAAGTGTTCTTTGTTTCTCAACTCTGGCCATGGGATTCAAGACAAGGTATGCCTCAGGACCCTTTGCAATTTTATAATCCTTATAATAATCAATGACAGAACTAGAATTATCAAAATCCTTCTCAATACTGAAAGGAAACTAAGTGTGTGGAAAATAGTTCCCTACGCCAAACTCTCGAGAAGAGGATCATGCAAATTTAGATTTAACCCTTAGCAATTACAGAATGATAATACAATAACATGCATACATAGAAAAATGAGAATGACACAATGATTTACCCTGGGGAAAACCTTTTGGTAAAAAACCCCAACACTCCAAAACCTACACAATGTATTAATCAAAACTAATAGTGTTTACAATACACTTGCAATGCAAGTTCTTTCAGGAGATAATTGACACTTGAAGACAAATTTGGCAACATAAAAATTTTCCAACAATACACTAACTTCTCTCAAATTTGCAACCCTAAAAAATGCTTATATAATGTGCTTCACTTTTTAGGGCAACTTCCAAAGGCAGCCGTATTAGGGTTTTACCATTCTCTAAGAAAATAGGAACCCGAACCCCATGATTGCAGAAGAGTGTACAATACTCAACTGATTAGTTTCCACATGTCTTACACATCTTCACCCATCATCAAAACTTCTACAATTAGCTCTTACAAATATTAATGACCGTCATAGGAATCCATCATAACCGTTTCCGTCATGATTACCTTACACATTGTCTAAAGTGTCGACATTTGGAAAATATCAAATGTAAAAAAATATACAAGGTTGAGACACCTTATTCCTAACATTCTCCCACTTGTCAAACACCTTGTAAGAGCCAAAGGAAATAACAAGATTTAATTGCTATAGGCCAAGAGGCCCATAGACTCTGAACACCATCTAAAATTCTCTGTGCCCACAGGTTTTGTCAATGCATCCACAACATTCTTTACTGTATCTACCTTCTCCAAAATTACCTTTCCATCCTCTACCATATCTCTCACAAAGTGAAACCGCACATCAATGTGTTTGGTTTTGGCATGGAAAGTTGGATTCTTCGCAAGGCAAATAGCACTTTGATTGTCACAACAAATTGTAATCTGTCCTACATCAACACCAACATCTGAACACAGTCTCTTAAGCCAAATGGCTTCCTTACAAGCATGAGTATCTGCCATGTACTCTCCTTCTATTTTGGAAAAAGAAACCACAGGCTGTCACTTACTCATCCAACTGATGGCACCACCAAACATAGTGAACACATAGGCACTGGTGGATCTCTTATTGTCAATGTCACCTGCCCAATCTAAATCCACAAACCCATGAATACAAACTAAATGCGAAGCTCTAGAAGAGTTTCCATGATAGCATATGGAATACTTTGATGTACCCTTCAAATATCTGAACACTCTCTTAACTGCATCCCAATGTACCCGTCCAGGTTTAGCCATAAACCGACTCAGGATTCCCACTGCTTTGGCAATATCTGGTCTAGTACAGACCATAACATACATAAGGCTGCCAATTGCACTCGCATAAGGTACTTTTCTCATGTCCTCCACCTCACTAGGAGATTTTGGAAAATCATCCACAAATAACTTTGTTCCCATAGAAAC
This sequence comes from Thuja plicata, assembly GCA_018584345.1. NCBI lineage: Eukaryota > Viridiplantae > Streptophyta > Pinopsida > Cupressales > Cupressaceae > Thuja > Thuja plicata. The sequence goes on from MU227747.1 coordinate 1,863,863, forward strand.
AGGAACACATAATGGTCTGCAATCTGCCATGCTAAACCTGTCCAACACATACTTCACATACTTACTCCAACTCAACCAAAGTTTTCTGTTAGACCTATCTCTACTTATTTCCATAGCCAGAATATACTTGGCTACCCCTAGATCTTTCATCTCAAACTATGCTGATAACTGAGACTTCAAATCAGAAATCATACCCATACCCTTCCCAATCAACAAAATATAATGCAATAATAAGAAGGCGATCATTGTCAACTTTGAAATAAACACAATGATCTAATTTCGATCTTAGAAAACCAATCGACAACACAAAGGCATCAAATTTAAGGTACCACATCCTAGGAGATTTTTTCAAACCATACAGAGACTTCTTTAATCTGCAAACCAAAGACTCTTTACCTTTCTAAATATAGTGCTCAGGCTATGACATATAGATCTCTTCCTCAAAATCACCATGAAGGAAAGCTATCTTCACATCCATCTGTTCTACCTCTAAATTAGATGATGCTACTCGAGATAATAGAAATCTAATGGATGTAAGATTTACAACAGGAGAGAATATTTCACCATAATCAATTCCCTCCACCTGTGAATACCCCTTTGCAACCAATCTGGCCTTGTACCTCTCAACACTGCCATCTGCACATAATTTCTTCTTAAACACTCATTTGCTTCCAATAGGTTTCCGTCCTTTAGGCAAAGGTACTAGGTCCCAAGTTTTCTTCTTCTCCAATGAAGCCATCTCATCATCCATAGCCTCAATCTAGGAACCTGCATCTTCCATGCCTATAGCCTCTTTCATAGATCTAGGCTCATCAGTGTTTGTAACCAAGGCATAAGCACAACTAGAATCTAACATAGAAAATCCAAAACTCTCTGGTTGCTTTCTTTCTCTTGTGGATCTCCTCAAGGGCTAAGGTTGAGGTTGTTCTACCTCTTCTTCTAAATTTTCAGAGCTTCTAGAGCTCTCCTCATCATCAAATCCATCATGGTCTCTCTTTTCAGTCTTCTCAGGGGTAGGAGGCAGCTGAACAACATCTTCTTTCATTTCTTTTTCATCTAGCTATAGCAAAATAGGAGAAGGTGTTAGCTCTCTAAAAATAAAATTTCTTCTATACAACACCTTACCAATCATAGGAGCCCAAAAATTGTATCCTTTCACACCAACACTGTAGCCGATGAAGATACACTTTACAACCTTGTTTTCCAACTTAGATCTTCTCTCCTTAGGCACATGTGCATAAGCTTCACAACCAAAAACATGAAGATGTCTAACTGAAGGCTTCTTAACAGACCACACCTCCAAGGGTGTCTTACCAACAAGAGCTAATGTAGGAGATCTATTAACCAGATAGCAAGCAGTTGCCACAACTTTAGCCCAAAAACTTTGTTCGAGGCCAACTCCACTAAGCATACTCCTAGCCTTCTCCATTAGTGTCCTGTTCATTCTTTCTGGAACTCCATTTTTTTGTGGGGTATAAGGAGTTGTCTTATGCCTCTCGATCCCTCATTCTTTATAGAACTATTGAAACTCTGCCAAAAAAAACTCACCACCATTGTCAGTTCTCACACACTTAATTCTTTTACCAGTCTGATTCTCCACGAGAGCTTTAAATTCCTTGAACCGATTGAAAACTTGTGTCTTGATTTTAAGGAAATAAATCCATGTCCTTCTACTATAATCATCTATAAAAGATACAAAATATACAGATTTTGAGAGTGAAGGAACTTTAACAGGACTAAACACATCCGAATGGATAAGATCCAAAATACTAGAAGACTTGTGAGAACTGGAGTAAAACTGAACAAGATTTTGCTTACCATAAACATAGTGTTCACAAAAGTCAAACTTGAGACTAGAATCATTTAACCCCTCAATAAGGTATTTATTTTTTAGGGTTCTAAGGCCCTTCTAAAAAATGTAGCCAAATCTCATATGCCACAACATTGTCTTTTCTGCAGGAAGTTTGCCTTCCAAAGTGTTAGCACCCTTAGGTACACTTGCTGCACTACCATCGGAACCCATTACGACAAAATTCTTCACTGCTGGTTTAGATGGTGGAGATGAAGTGACTACTACTCTCTTCCTTGAGAAAGAAGAACTATTGCACTATGAAGTGCAAGCATCCAGCTGAAACATGGTACCTCTCCTAGTACCTTTCACGAGCACTATATCTCCTCTAATCATCTTGCATCCATCTTTCAAAAAAACAACTTGCACACCTGAATCATTCAACATACTTACAGATAATAGGTTTCATGCCAAACCTGGGATGTGCATTACCTCGTTGATCCCCTTTACTTTTCCATCAGGGAATCTGATAGTGACTCTTCCTCGTCTGACTATCTCTAGGTGAGAATCATCACCTAGGTACACCTTTCCACCATCAAACTCATTATACTTTGAGAACCAAATTTGATGAGAGGTCATGTGAAAAGAAGCACCTGAGTCAATCATCCACACATCATTAGATGCATGAGTGGCCAAGGCTGCGACAAAAGCATTGCCATCTTCTTGAGATTTTTTAGAATTAGAATCTGGGCTTTTCTTCTTCTTCTTTGGCTCTTTGCAGTCCTTATGGAAGTGACCAGTCTTACCATAGTTCCAACATAATACCTTAGACTTTCCAGGAGTCTTATATTTCCCACGATATTTGGATCTACCATTTTCAGACTTATTGTCATTTTTCTTTCCTCTGTCTTTGGATCTACCGTGAACATCAAGGGCTTCCTTGGTTGAATCAGAAGTCTTTCTTCGCATGTCTTCAGATAATAGTAAAGACACCACATCATCCATTTGGAAAGTGACAATAGTATTCCCTAGGGACATCACAAGATGGTCCCATGAATCTAGCAAGGAACATAGCAGGGTCATACATCGATCCTCCTCCTCCAAATTGACACCAGTTGATGTCAACTATGCAATCAACATGTTAAACACATTTAAGTGATCTGCAACGGATCCTCCTTCCTCCATTCTCAGAGAATACAATTTATTTCTCAGGAACAATCTGTTCACCAAGGACTTGGCCTGATACATAGACCCAAGCCGTGTCCACAATTTGTTTGCGGTCTTCTCATTGAGAACATTTAGGAGAACATAATCTGCTAGACAAAGTCTAATGAGACCCTTAGCTTTCTGATCCTTGAGATCCCAATCTAATTGAGGCATGTTTATTGGTTTGATATCATTATCAACTGCCTCCCATACATCATGGTCTACGAGCATGTCTTCCATCTTGAGTTTCCACAACTCAAAGTTTGTGCCATTGAACTTTTCCACCTCCATTCTACTATATGAGGAACCTGCCATCTCTTCCTGCAATAAGGTTATGAATACTCTACAAAAATACTCCCATTGAACTGGATATTAGCTCAAAAAACCCATACCCTAATAAATAGAACCAAAACTGGCCAGGCTTTGATACCAACTGAAAGGAAACTAAGTGTGTGGAAAATAGTTCCCTACGCTAAAGTCCCAAGAAGAGGATTGTGCAAATTTAGATTTAACCCTTATAAATTATAGAATGATAATACAATAACATGCATACATAGAAAAATGAGAATGACACAATGATTTACCTTGGGGAAAACCTTTCGGTAAAAAACCCCAGCACTCCAAAACCTGCACAATGTATTAATCAAAACTAATAGTGTTTACAATACACTTGCAATGCAAGTTCTTTCAGGAGATAATCAACACTTGAAGAAAAATTTGGAAGCATAAAAAAATTCCAAAAATATAATAACTTCTCTCAGATTTGCAACCCTAAAAATTGCTTATATCATGCACTTCATTTTTTAGGGCAACTTCCAAAGGCAGCCGTATTAGGGTTTTACAATTCTCCAAGAAAATAGGAACCCAAACCCCACGATTACAGAAGAGTGTATAGTACTCAACTGATTAGTTGCCACATGTCTTACACGTCTTCACCCATCATCAAAACTTCCACAATTAGCTCTTACAAATATTAATGACCGTCATAGGAATTTGTCATAACCGTTTCAGTCATGATTACCTTACACATTGTCTAAAGTGCCGAAATTTGGAAAATATCAAATGTAAGGAAATATACAAGGTTGAGACACCTTATTCCTAACAAATACTCCCAACCTGCTTGGAATAATTCCTGGCCTGATACTCAGCAGAACCAGTGGCTTAACCCATATTAAACCCAATGGCCACAACCTCAAAATCAATGGAAACCACCACATGGGAATTGGAAACCATATAACCAATAGAGAGGACCTCAATAATGACCTAATCAAAATCTTGATTATCCACCCTTACCACCCCCAGTGTCTCAACCTGCAATAATTCCACCTCTTGCAGCCACAAGTCCTACTCCAAGGCTAACCCAATTACCTGCTCAACCACAACCCAATCCTAACAACAAGAAAAAAACAACAACTAATGTATGTTACTGATGCTCAATAGTACCCTGCCTATGCACTAGAGATAACTGATATTCACTTGAGATCTGGTACTACCCTGCCTGCACCAGAACCTCCTATAATAATAGAATCTCCAGACATTCCTACATCATCAACACTAGTTCCAGAAACTACTTTGCCAAATACTGTCCCACCAACTAATATACCAAGTCAAACTGATGTTCACACCTAAGTTAATCCTCCTTTTCCACAAAGGCTTAGCATGGAAAAACCTATATCCTAGGAAGAAACACCATTTGATATCCTTGACCAATTGAAAAACATGCATATCCACACTCTGCTATTTCAAGCTATCAAAGATGTTCCTATTTATGACAAAGCCATTAAAGAAGCACGCCTCAAAAAGATTGGACGTAAGAAAAAAGATCCCCAAATAGTACATGTTATAGGTAAAATTGTAGGTATTATGTTGGGAATGATAGTCATTCCAAAGTACTCTGACCCTAGAAGCCCAGTTGTTGATATTATAATTAATGGCCAGTCTATGGAGAATACTCTAGTAGATTTGGGAGCAACTATAAATGTTATGACTAAGGATACCATGCACTGGTTGAGTATAGAGGGATTGAGGACAACTCTAACAGTCTTACAACTTGTAGAGAGTTCCACTGTCACCCTAGATGGCTAATATTAGTTGCAGATAGGGTAACATGACAATTTCAAATGGCCAAGCAATCAAGAAATTAGCATTATATCCTCCCGCCCAACCCCAACTAGATTTGAGTACTCCTATTTGGCCAAATTTGGGAGATAAGGAAGAAGAGATAAACTCTTTTTCTCAACTAATGATGTTACATAGACAATCATTCCTGAAATTGCAAGAAGATGATGATGTGATTCAAAGTATCCTTACCATGATTGTGTCACAGAAAAAGATATTTCTGAAAGCTCTGTTCTGTAGTTGTCTACCTATGAGAACTATGTTTTTCTAGTAGGACCTGATATTATCCATAAATTACTACTCTATGAGATATCTACAAGCCCAATACCTGAGGTATCAATTCTTGATTTGACAACTAATGTGGAGCTCTCTCCTTGCCACAATATTTATGTTAACAGTAAACTACCACTACAACAACTAGCATCGCTAACTCAACTCCTTTGTAATCATGAAAAAGCATTTGCTTGGGACTATGGAGACATGACAAGATTGAACCCAAAACTTTGTACACATAGAATTTACATCAATGAAGGTATTCTACCACTCCACCAACCTCAGAGAAGAATTAACCCAACTTTAAGAGAAATTGTAAAGTCTGAGCTGCAAAAGCTATTGGATGTTGGTTTTATTTACCCAATCTCTGACAGTAAATGCGTTTCACCTTTGGTAATAGTACCTAAAAGGGGGGGGGGGGGAAATGGNTGTTGGTTTTATTTACCCAATCTCTGACAGTAAATGCGTTTCACCTTTGGTAATAGTACCTAAAAGGGGGGGGGGGGTAAATGGAGAATATGTGTAGATTATAGAGAACTAAACAATGAAACAAATAAAGATCATTTTCCATTGCCATTCATTGATTAAGTCCTATATACCTTAACTGGTAAAAAGTACTTCTCTTTTCTTGATGGACACAATAGTTATAATCAAATTAGAATTGCTCTAGAGGATCAAGAGAAGACAACATTTACATTTCCTTGGGGAACCTATGCATATTATGTGTTACCTTTTGGTTAATGTAATGCACCAACCATTTTCCAAAGGGTTGTAATCAACATTTTTGTTGATATATCACATGATTACATGGAAATATATATGGACAATTTCACCACATTTGGTGTTACTTTTGAAGAAGCTTTGGAAAACTTGGAAAAAGTGCTGATTAGATGTCAAGAACACAACTTGTCCCTGAACAATGAGAAATGTTTCATGCTGATGCAAGAAGGAGTGGTGCTAGGACACTTCATCTCAAAAGCTGTCATCCAAGTGGACCCTGCAAAAATTGAGGTAATTCTTACATTATCTACACCTACTAAGAAAAAAGATGTTATATCCTTTTTAGGACATGCTAGCTATTATAGGTGCTTCATCCAAAATTTTATTTAGATAGCTAGTCCATTATACACATTGCTTACAAAAGAGGCTGAGTTTACATGGACATCAGTCTGTGAGGAATCTTTCCTGCAGCTCAATTCCCTTCTGACAACCACACCAGTCCTTAGAGGGATTAATTGGTCTTTAAAATTCGATATACATACAAATACTTCTGATTATGCATTAGGTGTTGTCTTAGGCCAAAAGTATAATAACCTTTAAAATGCTATTTACTATATCAACAAAAGTTTACATGGGCCAAAGTTCAATTATACAATTACTGAAAAAGAATTACTGGCACTGGTCTATGCTTTGAATAAATTTTGTCATTATATAACATGCTATCCAATCTTTGTTCATACTAACCATGCAATGATAAAATATCTTATAAAAAACCTGCCATATCAGGTAGGCTAGCAAGATGGCTTCTTCTTTTGCAGGAATTTGACATAACAATAATTGACAAGCCATGTAAAGAAAATGTTGTAGCTGATTATTTATCAAGACTCCAGAATAATGACACTGACACCTCTATGATAGATGATACCTTCCCAGATGAACATCTATTCCATATTGCTGTCAAGAGCCCATGGTATGCTGATATAGCCAATTACCTTGCAGCTAACAAGATGCCTACATATTTCTCTCCTAAGGAAAGAAGAATGCTTGTTGAGAAAAGTTTCAAATTTTTCTTGGATTGACAATACATTGTTCTACACTGGTCCAGACCAATTCATGAGAAGGTGTGTATGTGAAGATGAAACCTATGATATCTTCCATGCTCGTCATGATGAGCCCCATGGAGAACACTTTGCAGCTAAGAGGACAGCTCTGAAAAATCTTAACAAAAGGTTATTACTGGCCCACACTTCACAAAGATGTATCCAATTATGCTAGGAAATGTGATAAATGCCAAAGGATGGGTTGTCCAACAAAATCAGATGAAATGCCTTTGCATCCACATGTGGTTGTCACACCATTTGATAAGTGGGGCATGGATTTTATTGGTCCTATAGACGCCCCATCTAATGGAAAGTCCTACATTCTGGTATGCATAGACTATCTAACTAAATGGGTCTAAGTGAAGGCCATGAAGTATGCACATGATCATAAGGTAGCAGAGTTCCTGTATGAAGAAATCTTCACTCATTATGGTGTACCAAGAGAGCTTGTAATTGATCAAGGAGCACAATTTACATCAAAACTGATCACAAGACTCATGAAATAATACAAAATTAGACACGAGAAGTACAATCCCTACCATCCTCAAGCCAATGGTGAGGTGGAAGTCACCAACAGAGAAATTGAAGAAATTCTAAAAAAAATAGTTCACCTGCACCATTGTGACTGGAGTAGTTGCATTTTAGAAGCAGTCTAGGCATACAGAACCACATGGAAGACAACCACAAGATTCACTCCATTTGAATTGATGTATGGGAAATAAGACATGTTAAAAGTTTGAGCACAAAACATTGTGTACTGCTCTAAAGTTAAACATTGACCTTCCTGCAGCAGAGTGAGACCGTCTGCTGCATCTTGACTCTTTGGATGAGATGAGAAAATATGCATTAGAGCACACAGAGATAGTCCAAAAATAGAGAAAGAAATGACATGACTCCCACATAAAAAAAAACAAATTTCAAGTAGGTGATTGGGCACTACTCTTTGATTCCAGATTTCAAGAAACGCTAGGCAAACTATAGACAAGATGGTTAGGCCCATATGAAATCGATCATGTCTTCAAGAATGGAGCAGTCCAGCTGACAATAATTGATCCAGTGCATTTAAAACTATTGGTCAATAGGCATCAAATTCATCTATATCATCAACCCCAGACCAAGGATGACTTCCTGCAACAATTTAGAGCCACAACTCCACAAGCGCAATAGGTAATACTTCCTGTAGTAGAGGGTGCAAACCTTCTTCTTGCAACTTCAACATAACATTCCTTTGTGTATGCTCATAATAAACACTTCATTTTCAAATGAAGTTCCATTCTCCATTCATTTTCTATATTCTTATTTCCAACCCATTCCAATTCTCCACCTTCCACCCACACATCCTCCACGTCATCACCTCTTTCTATATTCCTATGTTTTCAATAAAAGCCACATCAGCTGACACATGCATTTGCCGCACTTGTTCCATTCTCGCCACCTTTTTCCCACATGCGGCAATAGAATGATAGGTACAAATTTTGAGTTTCTTTCTTCTTTTAGCACGCACATTTCAGTAATTATATCTAATACTGCGTGTATCTATAATTAAGGCATTACGCCAGTTTCTTACCTCGTGCTAAGTGTTACAAGTGTGGACACTTGTCTTAATTTCACAGGGGGGAGGGAAGTGTATTAATTTTTCATGTCATTACTAGTTGTCCCTATTATTTCTCACAAGATTATCTATCAATTCAAATCTGTACTTATGCCTTGTTTCATTAATCCCTTTTAATTTTTTGCACAAGTGTTGTACCATAATTCTTGAATATATTCAATTTATGACTTGATGTGACCCTGAGATGGCATAATCAAGCAATGTGAAAACTTTCACTTAAACTTGCACTTAAGTTATAATTCCTTCCGTGAAAGCACCATTATTGCTTATGTTAAAAAATACAACAGAAAGATTACAAGAAAAATTCGCATTTTTTTTTTAAAAGAAGTGCAGTTTGGAAGCTTAAATTCAGGGTGGTTCAAAAGGGAATAAGGAATTTGGAAATTGCATAGCAGAGGAAATTGAGAATTGAAAAATTACAAAAAAAATTTGAAGGAAGCATTTGGAACAATGAGAGGGCACTTGATGCGCCATGAGCTCGTGGTTCATACTATTCTGGTCATGAATGTTGAAGCATTTCGAAGATTCAATGCATGTGGATGGCTTGGGTATTTCTTGAAACTGATAGAATTTGATGAGGAAGTAGTCACAGAATGTATGATCACATTTGAGGAGGGAAAGGCAACCATATGGGGTTTGATGGTTATGGAAATAGAGGAACACATAGCAGAAGTATCTAGGTTGCCAATAATTGGGGAACTATATCGCAATGAGCACGATGCTAGGTCAGCTCGAGCTCAGTTCACTCTTACTACAGACCCTCCATTGGAGATAAGAAAGCAAGGATGCAAGTGAATATCACTCCCTCCACCATTCAATGAGATGGTGACACACATTATAAGGTACCTCACTTGTGAGGGAAGGTTTTCCCATTTGCATGCACATCATTTCAAATTTCTTAGCTATATAAGGAGAAGTTTTCCAGTAAATATTCCAAATTTTCTGTATAATATGCTAAGCATTAGTGTCAAGGAAACCCAGAAGGTAAATACAAATTATGTTTCTCACCATGTCCTAATTAAAATTTTAGTTGAAAAATACCTTAGGGAATTATCACCCCTAGCATGGGAAGAATTTGTTCAGTTTAAAAATTTGCAACCCTAGGTTGAGCCTGTTGAGCAACCCATTAATGATAGTACAACACCCTTCGATCCAGCTAATGAAACAACCACCCAAGAAGGGGAACCTAAAAATATTGAGGAAATATACCTTCTCCTACTCCTAAGGGAAATGTACCTACCTCTTCTTAGAAGAGAGGAAAAATAAAAGTTGGTGAAGGAACTTCAGTTCCTGTGAATGAATCAAAAAACACCATAGTCTCAAAAAGTAAGAAAAGAAAGTTGGCTCTTGCAGAAACTACTCCTGCAACAGACAGATCAAAGAAATCTAGTAAAAAGAAAGTTGTGGAGGTTACATAGACTCCTTTATGGAGAAGTTCTCAGATGAGAGGACAAATTCCTCAAGTTTCCCCATATAGTCAATCTGTTCCTTCAGAAAAACCTGCTGTAGAACGCCATGTTGAGTATGTTCCAGACAATTCCCCAGTTCAACCAAAAATTCTAGATCTTTCTCAAAATTTAAATGATTTATGTGATGAAGATCCTCCCACATATCAGAGTGAACCTGGAGAGAGTCATAAAAGTGTTCAAGAAGGAAATGAGGAAGAAATTCAATTGCCTCAAACATCATCTCACTCACACTCTCAGAATGCTCTAGTGCCTTTTCAGAGAACTTGGTTCACCAACTATTTAGAGTAGGCATATAGAGAATAGAGGAGACAAAATACTCAACCAGAAGAGTATGGGCTGCCTACTCTATGATCCCTTCTCTTCATTTTGTACAATTAGTTTGTTCTTGATGCAACTCTATGGAAGGAATATGGGAAGAAAATGAAAAGAGTGATCAATGATCAAGAGGAGGAAATAGAAGACCTAAAGGAGAAAATGAAGAGGCATAAACATAAGATGGATCATGCCTTGAAATTGGATGACCATATTATAACTTGCAGGCCTCCTCCTAGGGTATATGCTATATTATTAAAAGAGAAATTCCTCTTGTTTAAACTAATGATGACTACGAAGGATAAAGATTCTGAGTTTAAGACAACTCATGAATTCTATGGTTTGTACCAAACCCTTCCTACTTGGAAACAAAACTTGCTTTGTGAATTATATCTTCAAAACTTCATCATTCTAGAAGAGACTGAGTGAAATCCCTTGCTCTACATTGAAGACATACATCTAAGGGCCTTGATGTCATGGATGCACAATGAAGCCAATTATGATAGGCAATTAGATAATTACAGGGACCATGAAAAATCAGATCAACTACCCTTGAGGGCTGAAAGTAGTAAGCCTGATGTTTTAGTAAGGGACTGGTTCAGTCTCACTTATGGGAGCATAAAAGCATAAACCAAGAAGATAATTTTTGTTGTCAAAAATGAGGTTTACATAGAGTATCAAGGGATGTCCTACTTTACATTTCAAAGAGACCTAGTTGGTGCCAAAAATAGATGGAATAGGTTGCTAGAGGTATTCAAGAAATATGAACCACACAGTTCTCTCAACCTTGAAGCAAGAATTCATCGGGCACCTAAATACATATAGTTAGGCAGAAAAATCTGGCATGAGCTCTGCTGCCCCTTGAAAATTCAACCACCAATACTTCTATGGTCCCTATATGGCATTAATGCTACAAAGTTGGACCAGTTGTAGGAAGATTATAGGATGGACTTCTTGGAGAAAACCAGAGGATTCTACTACACCTTCAAGAGTAGGAGGAGAGGAAAGACTGAGGTTGGAGAATTCAAGAGAATTGCAAAGAAGTATAATGCTTGAGGACAAGCATTATGATTATAGGGGGGCAGATGATGAGGCAATAATTTTTCTTTATTGTATGTCAATTTTAGACTATGTTTTAAGACATTTCCAAAACACTTGTGAAACTTTAAAGTATTTAAACTTGTGATCATGCTATAAGTACAGTAAGAACCACCAAAGCCTATGGGTAGATAGTAGTGACATATTTCGCTAAACATTATATATCTATCACATTATTTCATATAATTATTTGAATGTGTGTTTTAATAGTTGGATTGAGTTGAGTAGTTTACTTGAATATATCCGCATGTGCTACTAACCTGCCAGGAAAGAGGAGCGGCTTGAGAGTGGATCGACAACATTGATGAGAAAATAATGAAGTCTCAGTTACGATGAGGAAAACCATTATAAAACCGCGAGACATGCCTACTAAATTGAAGGAACCATCATTTCATGGAATATAGGAACACATCTATGCTATATTTTCTCTGTGGTCAATACTCTTTTGAAGCGGTTACCCAATTTTTATGATATTTTGTCATGGGCTGTTATATTCTTGTTTCTGTATGGCGTGAATCAGTTAGACCATATCTTTACGCTTTGAATAAACATAAATCCTCTATATAAAGGGATATGATTTTTAGATTGTAGTTAGTTAGATAATATACCATTGTTGCATTTGAACAACAAAGTTACTCTTTCTAGTTTTCGTGCATTGTTTTCACTATGATGTAATCAGTTTTTCTGGAAATATAATGAAGGAGTGATTTTGAGTTATATTCTGTGTTAGCAGTTAGCAGAAGCCAACCAAGGGGAACCACTTGGAAGGTGGATTAGATTATACTAGGTTAGATTTCTTTCAACATTTACAACATTTTAAGTAGAATTTATTGTTTCCTCCTAGAACATTATAACTCATGTATGTTCCTGCAACACTTGCAGGGATAATTATAGTGAATGCTTTGGGTTGATAGAATAGGTTTGAGTTGAGATTACATTCATCATCATTAATTTAATTAAGTAATTATGAGTGTTTAATTTCCTGCTACAATAGCGTAAGTCTCTTTCATGTATTTTTCCTTCCTACAACTTAAGTAATATGACTCTTTGAGAGACATAGTGCACAAATCGTGCTGTCCCATTTCAAGTATACGTCCCTCGATTGACAATTCAAATGAAATTTATGGTAGGGAAAATAATCCTTATTTGAATACACTATTCCTAGGAGAAGCTTTGGCATGATTATTATTACCTATTGTGGGGATGTTCACCATCACGAACATTTTTCACTCATGTTCAAAGATATTCAAAAGGAAGACAGAATGACCGAAGGTTAATCTTTTGATAGCTTAGCAATAGGTCCCATGGGAAGGTGTGCATTTAATGCTAAAAGATGGTGGATTAAGTTGGCATGTATGAAGTGTCCAAACAATAATTAAGCTTTATGACATGAGGATTTGTGTAAATAGTAATTATGAATTGCATGCATAAGATGTCAAATCATATCTTTTTGCGTTTGCCTCCATAAAGATTTGCAATTAATAATCACGTTTCTTTCGCTTCCTCTATTTAAGTTGATCATTTCACTTAAAAATTCAAAATAATGACATTATTGATAAACAAGAGGATGAAGGTAATGACATTGGAGCTCTAGTAGTCAGGGAAATCCCTAGAGAAAGGTGAGTTTGGCTGCCCTCTCAATGGTATTTTCAAAATTTAATAGCAGAAAAAAGAATCTTGTAGGAAATATAAGTTGTTGAAGCTATGAAATCTTCTTTTCATCTGTTCAGAAGTGTATCAAGCCTGGTCTGTGATGGTCCTATAATGATAGACATCGACCTAGAAAATTTTAATATAGAAGGTTTATCAGGTCACCTTTCCAATTCCCTTGTGGGTACACTAGCCTTAGAAATCTTGCATAGTGGGTTGTGTGTAGCTGCGACATTCCCTCCTGCCGTCATATGCCCAGAACTAATTTTTGAATGCATTAAAAATTATGATCAATGGAATAAGATAATTAGGAAAAGATATGGCAGTGTCTTGATGTCTATCAATAGAGAAATTATGTCTTTATATTTTCAAATCCCAGAACAGACCTTTTCTACATTTTCTCCTGCATAGTCCATTGTTAAGTTTAAGGAGATTAATGATGGGAATAGAATTTCCATGGCTAAAAGCTGGTTGCTAAACCCACAAAGGGGAGGTTCACGGTTACACAAGAAGTTGAACAAAGATTATATGCTCCCTTATATCACTGATGTCATAATAATGCTGCACAAAGTAAGAGGATCACCATAAGCCTATCTTTTCTCTGATTGGATGTTCTATTATATTCAAATTATTCTAGAAGGGAGGCAATTTTTAGATTGGGTTGAGTTGATTGCCAGTTCTATGAGGGAGTATCTCAATATGTCCAAATTAACTGGGAGAAGTTTGTTTATGTATGCTTACCTTATGTATTAGACAATGGTATGGAATGCCTCATGAACCCTGGGTTGATGACATGTGTATTTATGAATATTATCCCATCTTGTAGAAAAGTAATATAATTAAAAATTATAGAAGAGTACATGATGCATTCATGGGAAAAGTCTATTTAGAGTTGGCCGAGATCTATGTTAAAAGAATCATCCCAGAAGCCCAGGAAGTTGTGACCAAGTATGGAAGTTTCTACATTCAATTCACTAAATTGAATTACATCAGGGTTGGGGGTTTTGAATATTCGCCTATGAGATTACCCAGATATGTTTTTGACTATTTTTTCCTAGCTTAAATTTGTAGGGAAATTTCCTTTATTCTAAAAATATTTCTCCCTGAAGGGGAATGGGTAAAGGCCTTTCCTATTAAAGTAGGCAAGCTTTCATTTGAATCCATGGCTGATGCAATAAGCATAGGGAGTGACCTTCGACACTTTGAATTCAAATTCTACACTGAGAGAGCAAGGTTTGATAACAAGAATTATGCCAGTGGGATTCTAGGACTTAGGTCACACATGTTTCCTATTCCTCATCTTGAAGACTTTTGGGAGTATTGTACTGATGAATCTCAAGTAAAAGAAAGAGAAAAAAATAGGATATGTACATCACAAATCTTATCCATGATACTGCAAATAAATGTAGAGGGAGTGACTGATGATGACTCTAGTTTGATTGAACCTGAGTTCAAGAAGTCAGCTGAACAGGATGAGTATTTCATTACTTGGACTGAGAATGAGGAAGATAACATTGAGCAAAGAACACAACATGTGATCCACCTGACCAAAGAATGGTTGTTAGCCAAAAGAAAAAAAAAATAGTCTAAATCTAAGTCAGATGAAGTTAGAGTTACCTCTTTGCCTTCCCTGACCTTTGTTTATAACATTCCTACACTGATTGATAATGCAGGTTCAACAAGGAAGCAATAGGTTAAGGCTACTTGAGAGAAAGCTACAACAAATTGTACACTTGGAGCTTCTTTTTAAAGACTCAAAAGATTAAAGAGAAGGTCTAAGATAAAGAATAAAATGGCTCAAGAGAATGTGCAAACTATCAATCTAGATGATGTAAAACTCAGAGATACGAGTTTCCAAATAGGTGAAGAAGAACATGTGGGCAAAGATCTCTTTGACCTTGATGATGTGATGCTGGAGATCATAGACACACAAATGAAGACACCTAAACAATCAACTACAGTTAATAAAACACCAAAGTGGTTGAATTCTTCTATGAATAAGAAGCATAGTTTGGTTCCTGTTGTAACCACCCTAATTTGGTCTACTATGACTAAAGACCCTATTTTCCCTAAGTGTGATCATACCCTCGATTATGTCCAAATGACTCTATTATTGCTTGGCATAATTCTTCGAATCAATTTAATTTCCTAAGGTGATCAAAATCACTAAGTTAATTTCTTTAGCCAAAATTAATAATCGATCAAATACATGGCTAAAATGATTAATTTACTAGGAATTAAATAAAGTCCTAAATCATTTGCTCACTTGCAAAAGAACCAATCCCCTAGCTTGATTAATCTAATTAATTAGCTATAGTCCTTTAATTATTAAAAATCAATTAAGTTGTTTAAATAATTAAATTTCCTATTTTTGAATGAATTAAATAAGTTTAATTTATTTCATTAATATTCCTCTAAACCCCCTGTTAGCATTTTTCCCTCACCTTGCCAATGAAAGGGATAATTAACAAGGATCAAACAAATCCTCCTACACTTCAAGCTCAAAGGCTCAGGCGGGTGTACCTATTGGATTCACTTCTTTCAGTGAATCATGAGATGGATTCCTGCCCATCACACTTAATCTGACAATCATTTATAGCTCTTTAAACAGAAAAGTAAATTGATTTGATTTTATGGATTGATGATAACAACTACATAAAGAAGCAAAGACTAGCGCCTTGTCTATTGGGAAATAGAGTCATATAAACATACATTCACATAAAACCCTCTAAATCCAAACATACAGGACCCAAATGAAGTGCCTTACAAATCATTCTTTTCACTCCAACACCTGGACATCAAATTCATGTGAAACCTTTGGAGTCTGAACCCTTGGTCATAGATTTAGATTCACATATGGATCATGATAAAACCACTAACTTGCTTTGATGAACCACGTATCAAAAGACATTAATGTATAAAGTCAGCACCTAAAACATTTTCTGAACCAAAACACACTAGATATGCATAAATTGAGTTTGGAATCGACAAAGAAAAGTGATCAATCAGATTGGTAGAAATCTGAAAATCTCCAGGTAGGTACAAATCCATGCTTAAAATATGAGGGAAAAATCAATTATCCAAGGAATTCATCTAGATACACATTTTCAAGACCTCAAAGTAGGTCATTCGACAATTCTGCATTTGACCATTTGGCAAATTGATAGAAACTACAAACAGAATGAGCTTAACAAACTGACCAAATGGACTCATCATGACCTAAATATAGAGATATAATAAGTATTTGACCTCTATAATACGATGGAAAAGGAATTGTTTCAATTAGGTCATAAGGTAAAAATTTACAATTGGTCAAACAGGGCTACTCAGAAATATGGGTAGAACAAAGAAATGAGACATTTCTGGAAGACCAACTTTGAGGGATTGGAAAACCTATCAAACGGATTCAAAATGGATTGAGCTTTGAAAAATAAACTCTTTGATATACACATAAAACATTACTCAAAGTGGCAGGCCATGAAACTTAACAAGACACAAGATATTCAAAGGCAAACTAGGCCTGTTACAACAAATTGATACTTAGGAAAAAGTGCAGATTTGGACAAGCACCTCCGAATGGCCATCTCAAAAACATGTCCAAACTGAAATCTAAGGGTTGGAACCCACTGCATATGCCAAATGAAAGGTTAGGAACATGTCTCCCAAGCATTTTTTTACAAAAATCACAGGCCTCTTTTTGCATGTGTTCAAAGTAAGGATTCTCCGCAAGTTTTTAGGGGTTATTCATCTTGCCTTAGAGGAATTTTCAGTATAGTCACTCCAAATTTCTCTAAAATTTGAGAGTAATAATATTGGCTCTATCTAGGGATGCATGCCCCATGTAGGCATGCAGATAATTTAGAATCATTGGTACAACAAACCATTCACAAACAAATTTAGATTTTCACTTTCTCTTCTCTCTTGACTTCAAAACTATCTCTCTTCTCAAACTGGGAATCTTTATTGAAAACCACACACCACACACAATTGAAAATAAGGAAACTATAGAATGTATACATTATTTACAAAAACCTCAATCCTAATCAAAACTAAAACCAACACTTGCCTCTATCAAAAATCTGGTTCTCTTCTTGGCATACAAATATCAAACTGAAAATGCATGTGTATAGCTGCTGCTCAAACTCACAAGGAATCATAAAAATGAAGAATACCTTATTTTTAATTCCTTTCATGTCTTCAGAAATTCTTCCATCAGAGGCATCATAATCAAAATAATGAAACTCATTCTTCACATCAGCGAATGTCAGAAAATAAGAACCGTGACAATAAGGAAATGTATCATCATGAGACCCATCAAACCCCATTTGCATTATCCCCTCATTAATTGGATAATTCATAAGGAAAGTAAATGAATCATACTCACATAAGCCATGGATACCAAAATCTGGAAAAACCTCACAATGGAAAGGCATATCAACATGTTGTTCAAAACATGGATTGGAAACCTCCTCCACTTTCAAATTACCCACATGGTCATAAGAAACCAGATGATCAACATCATAGCCCTATTTATTACATGGAACAATGGACTCATCAAATGCAACCTCATACTCATATTCACTTTCAGCCTGGGAAGAAACACAATCTGATTTCTCACTGCATATTGACACATTTCCAACATTAAAATCAGAATAAACCAACTCTGGAAACTCAATGCATTCCTCAAATAATGGATTAACAACACCATGTTTTTCTCCCATATGAACATGGTAACAAAAAGATAGCTGATTTGTATCAATGTCTTCATCAAATGTATCATTAATAAAAACTTTGAAGACATTAGTATCCCTGCTGTCATAATCACTTTCAGCATATGATTCAAAATCAGAGACATCATTATAAGTAGATTCAAAACCTCTATCATTAGGCAAAGAGGTGGATAAAAAATTCATACCACCTTCTTCAACCGAAAGAGATGGGGAAAGACACCAATCATCCTCAAGTTTCTCATCATGTGTAGGATTTTCATTACATAAACAATTCATATGCTGAAGCAAATCATCATTGAATGAAGGGATTTCAAAAACACACTCATCTAGCACTTTACCCTTTGACTGAAAAGACCCAACTAACTAATCTCCATTCTGATTTTCATTCATAATATCATGATAAAGTTGCAAGATAGTATCGTATTCCATCTCATAAGGAAAACCTCCATTTACTATCCCTCTTTCCTTAAGTTTTGATACCAAATCCATTTCAAAACTCTTACTACCAAACTCATTTGTATCATGCAGATGTAAAAGACTATTTTCAGCATTGGCGAGGATACTCTTACCTTCACATGCTGGTTTGCATTCATTTCCACAAATGCTCTTATCTTCCCATGCTACCTTATGCTCACATAATAACAATGAATCATCATCTTGCATCATATCATTTTCTTGTGAAACATAAGTTTCAACATCTTCTTGATCCTCATAGGAGTGTAAAACACATACATCCTCTTTAGCATTCAAATTATTGTTAGTATCATTGCATCTAGGATCAAAATGAGAGGGTATTTTTGACATAACTTTGTAAGGAAAAGATCCATTGAGCAAGTCAACATTATAAGTATTTGAGACATCATTCATTGCTACCATTTATTGGACACATGTATTGCTGTCATCATTATAAGTTTCTTCTATATGCAATAAAGGATTACTAACCATACATCTATTCAAATCTAAATTCAAGAACTGATTAGAAACCAAAGAAGAAGTATCGATACACCTACTTGGAGCTGCAAACTTTTCACAATACTCTTGTCCATTCTCAAATGTATTTTGTCAGCAAATCCCTCTAGAGAAATATTCTTTGTCATTTCATACTTGGCATTGTTTTCAATTTCTATTGCTGTCCTGAATGCCTGATGCAAAGTCTTAGGTTCCTTATCTCTCAACCTATAACTCATCTTCTTTTCAAATGCACCATAATATACCACAACACACACATTGTCTTGAGGTCTACTACTTTCAGGTATTTCATGTAAAGCTCTTGCAAATCTGATATTAAAATTAGGAACTAGTTCATCCTCTTCAATCCTTAGATTCAACCATTCAGTAAATATATCACTCAAATTTCTTCTCTCACCAAATTGTTCCATAAAGGAAACATGCAATTCATCCCAAGAGGAAATTGAACAAGCTGGTAAAAAGGAAAACCAGTCCCTAGCATTAACATTCAAAGTTTGAACAAACAGCTTCATGTATATATTTGTTAGGATTAGGATCACTGAGAGGTGGGGGGGGGGGGGGGGGAAGCAG
>MU227747.1:1892037-1906211 GCA_018584345.1 Thuja plicata
ACTTTCATGCATGGTTATAATGCTCATTTTTAGACTAATATGCATGCTTAATAATCAAATAGTTGTTTTAAACTTGAATCTTTCATGCTAGGTTGTTTATGTCACTAGTATTAGCATAATCTGAGGGTTGTTATGTTATTTACTACACTCATCCTAGTTAGAAAGCAATAGGTTGATGTTAGGGTTTGATATGCTCACTGACCTTTGTTTATCACTAACAGAATGACTTATTGAAGTGTTGTGTCTCAGGTAACAGGTGCAACATTTGACACACACATTTATGGTGCCCACCATGGGAGGAGAGACAGAGGGAGAGATGAAGGACATGATGGTGGGAGAGATGGGAGGCCTCCTCCTTCGGATGATGGCGATGACAGAGATGTTAGGGGTGGCGGTGGTGTGGCTGTTGATACAAGTGGTGCTAGTGGTAGTGGAGAGGGTAGGCGTCCTCTCCCTCTGTGCACCTCCTTGACCTCAGGTAGGCTGATCATTGACATCATCATAATC
This sequence comes from Thuja plicata, assembly GCA_018584345.1. Classification (NCBI taxonomy): domain Eukaryota; kingdom Viridiplantae; phylum Streptophyta; class Pinopsida; order Cupressales; family Cupressaceae; genus Thuja; species Thuja plicata. The sequence goes on from MU227747.1 coordinate 1,892,545, forward strand.
CAAAGGGTCCTCTATGTGAGGAATGGCCTCCTCCGATATAGTAAATCTAGGGAATGGATGATCCTGTATCTCTGCTGTGTATCCCCAGGTACAACCTACATCAATCACATCAAGGCGCTGGTCCTAGTCTACACCTACCATGTCCCAGATATCCTAATCGGTGGTCTCATATAATAAATGTGCCCCCCATGACTGTGTCTCATCTCTGATACGTGCATAGATGGTGATATCACCACTCCGGCCTTGTCTTCGACCGTACTGTCGCAGCACCCTAGAAGGAAATAATCTCTTAATCACATATCTGGTATGACCAATGAGGTACCTGCTTTGAAAAGTAAAGGGTATCTGCCCCCTATCAGTGACCCACTCCTCACACTCTTGATATGGGTGCCATACTACTGCACTGAGATCATCCAAGAGGCATCTCTAGTACTCCACCTTGCCCAGATAGGGCTGCTGTATCAAACCTACATACATATATACAAAAGGGAGCTCAGGTGCCCGCTGCCTCACTATGATGGGTCGTGTGACTGGGATGTGCTCCCAGGCCCATATCTGTAAGATCAAGACTCCCACTATCATGCTCCTAGTGTACTGGTACACTATCTCGTGCAACTCCCTAGACATCTAGCTAAGGATACAAGCCCCCCAAGAAAATCTACGATGGTGTACTACCATCTACTCTAGCATGTCAACCTAGCTGACAAGAAACCCATGTTTACCCATATCTGGCATTAGAATGCTGCCAATCAAACCTGCAAGGTACACTGGTAAACGATCATAGTGATCACACATATAATCCCATGAAATATGTCTCTATGCGATCATATCGTCAGCAAAGAATTTCCACCCCGCTCCTATGGCCACTGCAGAAGTTGACTCAAAGTGCACCTCATGCCCCATCACTAGGACACCCAGGATCCTCCATACATCCTTGGGAGTCACAGTCATCTCCCAAGTCAGCTGGTGGAAGGTGTTGTGCTCTGAATGCCATCTCTTGGAAAGCGTAGTCAACAACCCTCGATTTACCCTGATGTCGAATAAATGAATCAGATATCTCAATCCAAAGTGGGCTACTGTGTCTATCTCCTCATCAGTGAGTTGACTTCCTAGGGCCAGGACACGGTCTAGATGCAGTCCTCTAAAGGATACTACATCAAAAAGGATCTATACACTAAGAAAAATACAGGTTCAAAGATACGTCAGTAGTCTATCTATTTGCAAAAATGAAGACAACAAAATTAGCTGAGTGCTCAAGGACAACAAAAGTGATCAAACTTCAAAATAATAGAAAAACCTAAGTCTAACTACCAGATATGACTTTGAATGACTGGGTGCAATCAAGGATTTGCTGGATGCAACCCAGAAAACTGGGTACGACCCTAAAACAACAGGGTATGACACAAACCTAATTTCTTGCTAAAATAATGCCTAAAATTTGCTAAACTGGGTGCGATCCAAAATTTTTTGGATGCGACCTAGAATTTGGTTATCATGGGGTACGATCTAGGAAACCCCAGATGTGATGTACATTTCTGACATGCTATCCAGAATCCTGGATGCGACGCAGTTTTAAAACACCTATAACTATTGCTAGAAAGCACAAAAAAGTAAAATGCTGAATTGACAAGGTAGGTTTTGAAGTACTTACCAGTGGTGCGTACTCGGCTAGCCGTTGGTGTCACTGACTGAGCTCAAAATGATGTTGTCACAACGGGAACACCATCTTCTCTGTAGAGCTCTAAGTTTACTATGAGTGAATGTAAAAATGAATAGTGAAAAGGTAATTTTTGACATATATATTAGACTTTTGAGCATTCCAGAGGCTCCGGAACCTCTTCCACACAACTGCTACTCCATTTTTCATTCTCCCATTGATCTATCGGGAACAAAATTGAATGTGACTACACCATTCTGTGCTATACATTGAAAAATTATGTCTGGTCCCAAAAATGAAGAATTGCTCCATGGGTCCTAAAAATGAAATGCAAGCTTCATATCGGCAATTTTATGAGTTCTATATCATCACAACGCACATTATTCATCATATTTCTTGGTCAGACATCATTTTCTCATATGCAGAATTCACACTTTTGTGTCATTAACTTGGCAATTTTGCATTTTCTCTGAAAACGCATCCTCTTTTCTTCTACTGGATTCCTTCCCAGTTCAATCAATCACTTCGAGTGATATATCCTTTTTAGATGGATTTTATTCTTTTCCCATTCGATTTCGTTCCTAAGGGGGCATGATCACACTTAATCGATCCTCAATTTTCTCAGAACAACATTAAAAATGACTTCATTATTTCAAAAGACTAAAGGCATAACAGTTCCTTGACTAAGTCGACTATGTCAGGACTGTTGGATGGAAGGCTTCAGTTCTCACAATCTAGAAATCATGTGTCTACCATTTCCCAGATTCTTAAAAAGCTCCTGGCAGCTTCATACTGACTTTTAGACGACAACCAAGTTTGGAATCAGTATTATCAATCTTTGGATGACAACCAAGTTCAGAATTGGTATCTTTAAGATCTTTTCTTATTGACCTTTGTTCGATCAAGTTCAAAGTCAACACTATCAGTCTTATTTCAATCAAGTGTGAGATTGATCATATCAGGCATTTCGTTTGACAACCAAGAATGGAATTCTCAAACTTTCTGAAGTCAACAAAAATTTCTTTGAATCAATGCGCTGCTCGCACATTAATTCAAAGAGGAGCAAATGTAACCACCCTAATTTGGTCTGCTATGACTAAAGACTCTATTTTCCCTAAGTGTGATCATACCCTCGATTATGTCCAAACGACTCTGTTACTTCTTGGCATAATTCTTCGAATCAATTTAATTTCCTAAGGTGATCAAAATCAATAAGTTAATTGCTTTAGCTAAAATTAATAATCGATCAAATACATGGCTAAAATGATTAATTTAATAGGAATTAAATAAAGTCCTAAATCATTTTCTCACTTGCAAAAGAACCAATCCCCTAGCTTGATTAATTAGCTATAGTCCTTTAATTATCAAAAAGCAATTAAGTTGTTTAAATAATTAAATTTCCTATTTTTGAATGAATTAAATAAGTTTAATTTATTTCATTAATATTCCTCTAAACCCACAACCAAACCCAACTCAACCACTTGGACCCTAGGTTCAAACCTATCCGAAACTATTCACCCCTTGCTAATCTTCTTCTTATCCTAATCTAATTCTAACCCCCCTTCCTAATGATGTCACATTCCATTAAGGAAGTGATTAGGGACTCAACCCACTTGAGAAAGTCAACTTTGTCAACCTTGACTTCTCTAAGGACCAACTTGCCAAGTTGAGCCTTACTCCCTCCCATGCCTCTTAATGAATTTCATTAATGACCCCTTAATGGATATTCCCTCTTGCCCATCCCTCATTAATGCCCAGGGAATTAATGGCTCTTACACTTCATTAATGACCTTAGGGGCTCCATTAATGAACCTTGTCTCCCCCCCCTCTCTCTCTCCCATTCTTCTATAAATTGAAGAGGTTTGGAGCTCATAATAAGCCTTAATTTTTGAATAGTAGTGTTGTTATGCCAAGATTTTGAAGGAATCTCAAAGCATTGTTATGCTACCCATTCCTTCATAGCTTCATGCACACTCCATAGTTACTTTCATGCATGGTTATAATGCTCCATTTTAGACTAATATGCATGCTTAATAATCAAATAGTTGTTTTAAACTTGAATCTTTCATGCTAGGTTGTTTATGTCACTGGTATTAGCATAATATGAGGGCTGTTATGTTATTTACTACACTCATCCTAGTTAGAAAGTAATAGGTCGATGTTAGGGTTTGATATGCTCACTAACCTTTGTTTATCACTAACATAATGATTTAATGAAGTGTTGTTTCGCAGGTAACAGGTGCAACATTTGACACACACACCTATTTGAGTTCCTGTTCAAGATATTGTCAGTAAATAAATTAAAAAAACTCCCAAGGCAAAAAAGATGAAGAGCACTGCTTGGATATTTGCAGATGAAAAATAAGGAAGTGGACCATTGAAGTAGCCACTTATAGACCAAAGGAAGGAGAATAGGATCTTGTGACTGAATATTTTGAAGTCACCAAGGTTGAATTGTGAACCATGGACTGCACGGGAAAGAATCATTTGTTCAAAGAAACAACCCAATAAATGTTATTGACTTCCTGGAAAGACAACAAAGAAAAGAAATAAATGAAATAGATGATTGTGTCATTGTCTAAGTTCATAAACATCTTCTGCAACTTTGATGCTACCCCACTAATTCAATCTCCACAAGTCTTTAACCCAAGCTCTAATGACATCAAAAATCTACTGAAACAAGTTCAACGTGATTGGGCCCTAGTTTCCACTATAGTTGAATGGATGAATGGGGTGATTAAAAGTGGTCTCAAGTATTTCAAATATTCCCAAGTCATCCTTCATGATACTAAAGCCTTGGTGGGAGAATTGTAGACACAACGACAGGTATGGGATAGAGAAGAAGAGAAATGGGTTGTTGTTATGAAAAAGTTCCTAGAGATTGAAAGGTACGGTTATACCAAGTTTTGTGTAGAAAAGTATTTGAAATCTTATTGTTGACGGGGGTTTGTGACCGGGTCCACCAACAGATTTAAGTTGTCACTGGGTACCGGGGTACTGGCCAACTTTGCTTGTAAAGGTAATCTGGAGAAATGAGATTCCCTGGGCCTTCAAGCACCTAATAGTCGGGTCTCGATAGTGCGGGGGCTCAGTTGGGAGTGTGACTGTTTTCTTCGGGGGGATAGCTGGTTATCTTGGCTTGTCTTCTCTAAGGATATAGGTAAGTGGGGTTTTCTGCAAGCATTCATTAACTTTATCGAATAAACTTCAAAAGATACGTCAGGGTTAGAAGTATTTCATCTACTTATAGTTAATGCTAAACATTCAAAACATCAACCATGCTATAACAAGCTACACTAAATACTGAATACACATAGAACCAACAGTTCATACTTATCCAATAGTGAGGGAAAAGGAGGTTTTTAATCTACTTAAAACATTAGAGTGAAGGACATAAGGAATATACAACACAAAAAAGAGCGTTAATCCAAAGATTAGAATGCTAACAACATCATTGAGAGAATCCTTCCTTCTTCATTAACATGTTTCTAGCCAGCACTGGTGCGTACAGTAATGGTGGCTCCAGGGGAGCATCTAACTACTAAAAGCTTCTAAAACTAAGGATCATTAAGCTCTGCAACTAAGAACTGAGAAACACTAAAATTTTATTAGCTATGGACTGCAAAATCATTAATTTTGCCGACCCCTGGAATGAGGTCGAACTTATTACTTATACTCAAGTTTTCCCTAAAATTAACCTAACTTATATTTACACTCAACTAATAAAATATAATTTCCAATGGTTGGTACTACCTGCACCATGCTACAAATACCTTGAGGGAATCATATGTTTCATCCCCTAAAATTCTTGCCTCTGTGGCAGCCTCTTCTCCGGCGTTGAAAAATCCCTCCAACCCGGCCTTCCATTTCTCATAATTTTCCAAGTCCATTTTCCACATGGGAACAAAGGCACTTGCCTGTCCAAGGAGAAGGTGGATCTAATAAAGATCTAGGAGTGATACCACTAAAAATTTCATGACGGTGGCTATTTTCTCAGTGATCCATGCGTCTACAGCCTGAGCCTTCTTTTTCATGGCCCTAAGAAAATCCACGTCGCCCTGTGCAAGTGGAAATTTGGAGGCAAAAGTTTTTGGGTGGATCTTGGCCAAGGGCTGTGTAATTTCAACTAGAAGTGCAAGGAGATTTGCATTAGTTTCTCTTTCCTCCTTTAGCTTCTGGCCTTGTTTGATGTATCGGGCCTCCACTGCTTTGGTGGCCTCTCTCAGCAGGTCTAGTTCGCCCTGCTTATCTCTCCTCCCTAGTGCCACATCTATAATAGCATAATCTTTGGGTATTATAGCCACGACATCTGCATATGGTGGAGGTGTCATGATTATTGCAACCGTGCTTCCTGTGAGACTAGTCCAGAGGGTATGGACTGTCCGTGCTTTCCTAGGCTTTCGAGCCTCTGCATTTTGGGCCATCATCTCAACCAAGGAGAGGGGAACACCTGATGCGACCGCCAAGGCCTTTCTTTTTCTTGATTCCACCAGCCATTGGGGTGGCTGGGGTGGCTAGGGTGGCTTTGTAGTTAGGACCTATGCATCAGGATTCCTTTCAGAATCTGATGATGTGTTCCCAAAATCTACAGTATCGTCGGGATCCTTTTCTCTTTCCTATTCCTATTCCTGGGGGACCTCAGTATTATCTTCCATGCTGGCATCCTCCTTTGTGGTATCCAAAACTCTTCCTTCTCTAGAATCCATATCACCTGTATCTTTTAGGACTCCCTCGTCCCTCCCAGCATTGGCTGATCTGACATTTTCATTTTGCAGGACTTCCCGGTCATTCTGCTACTGTTCTTCAACCTTATTGGCCTCGTCTGTTGGAATATTTTCCTCTATTGGAATGTCTTCTAAAGGTGGGTGAGGTCTTTGGCCAAAATTTAACAATGCGACTACTTTTACTACTTCACCAAATGTGCTCTGAGGTGCGTGGTCACCCAGAGTTACCAAAGGCAATTGGAGCGTGATGATCGGGGGTACAGTTGATCCTGAGGGTCCGAGTTCCCCAACCATCGGTTGCTCATCTGTGGGTTGCCTTGGTGTATCTTCAATCCCATGGACTGGTGTCTTCTCCTGCTTGGCTCCTTTTGTGCTTCATCTTAGGCTTCTTATTCTGATGCAACTTCTTCTTTCGGGACTTCCCTTTCTATGGGGATTTCTTCTTTATCTTGAGTGACAATCTCTTCAATCGCATGACCAATATCCTCATGAAAATTCATGAGTTTGTCTGCCCCAAACTCATCATCAAAATCATCATGTGGGGGAGGGCTGTCAGAAATATCCTCAAGTTTTGGGGAATCTGAACTGACGTTGACTGGAGGCACATCCGGCATAGCGGGGCTAGTGGCCATGCTTGGGGTGGGGGTCACCTTTTTCTTCTTCTTTCTGAGCAGTGGGACCCTGGTCTCCAAAATACTAATAGACTCTGCCTCAACAAAAGTCTTCCTTCTCATCATTGTAGTCAATGATGGGGATCCCGCTGGGTGAGCAGATGCCATTGGAGTTATGAGGAGACCGAAGGATATCTGTGTGCTTATCTGCTGGATAGCCAACCTTGTTGACTCCATTTTTTTGTTGTAGTTGTACCATTAAGGGGGTGGGTCCCTGGGGAGGCACCTTAGCTAGGTTTCCCTCTTTTTATTTCCCCTTACTCATGCTAGGTCCAGCAGCGACGGAAGGTGAAGCGGACCTTCGGACAATCGATCCCTTTCGGGTGCTTTTGGGGCACACCTGTGCAAAATAATAGTGACTGGCCTCCAAAATTGGGTGGCATACTCCCTCAATTGTCAAGTCTCCTGGGGTGGTCCAATCCACCAAAGTGAGATCCATCTTGTCTAATTCCTTCCCTTTTTACACTGGGTCCTCTAGCGGCCCGTCGTCTGAAAAACCCTTTTGAAAATTCCAAAGGTCAAGCACCTTCAAGAGTCCCTTGGACATCCGTGAATGTTGATGGGCTCGAAGATCAAAAATTTCCTGACAGTCCACCCAAAAATATTCAATATCTTCCTTGTGCGGCAGGGATGCCCAAGGAAGTGCTAAGGAAATCTTGCCCAGAGGATCATAATTTCTCCTGGCGTGGTGGAATTCCACTAGTCCCAGACTCTTCAATTCACTATCTGCCTCCCTTGCTGCGGAGAGGCTGCACGTATAATTTTTGCATGAAAATAGGAATGGGACGTTGATGAACTTCAATGTGAAGAAGGTGTGTAGGTCCATTATCTACCGGTAGAACTCCAAAAGAATGATTCTATCCCCGCAATATCAGGGAGGAAGATAGGGCTTCCTGGAGAAGCTGATCACCCAAATGTAGGTGTGGTGTTAGAACTGAATAAAATAGTGGCCGTAAGTACTAACCAAGTTCATTGCCTCCTACGATAATCGGTACCCAAAGTCCGGAGTAAGTGTTAGGATATTATGGTAAATGAAAGCATCATTCACCCAACAAAAATTTAGGAAACTAAGTTCCCATTGTACTTGGGGATAATGATCCCATGGTGTTAACTGGCCTGGCCCATTTCCAAGTTTACCTACTATTCCCAAACTAGGAAAAGATGGTCTTTGTTGGGCTAGTGCCCATAGCACATAGGATGTCATGTAGAACTTGGAACTCAAGATGATTCCCTTCAGTTGTGTGTCCACATGGTTGGCTATAATGGCCGCCCAGTTGAAGGTCTGGCTGTGAGTGGTGATGCAATAAAGAAAGTAGTACATCCACACTAAGAAATCCTGGGCGTGGGGAAATCCAAAGATCCTACACAATAATATAATGCCCGCCTGGATGGGCTCTTTGAAATCCCAACGAGGAATTTCCAACTTCATCCTTTTATGGTCCCTCTTCAGGGAATTCAACCACTGGCTATTGAGATATTGCCGGGAGACAAGGGCAGCTTCCTCAAACTCCTTCAATAATTTGGATCGATTGATGATGGTGGACCCCTTGAGTTGCGGAATCCCTAGACTTGAGGAAAAATTTGCTGCGTCCAGGGTGACAATTATTGCTGGATATTGTAATGGCTGGGGATTAGCGAGAATAACTGTCTGAGTAGGTGCATTGTACAGTATTTCTAGTTGTCATATTAATTCTAGTGATTGCACCGAACAAGGGACGTTTGCAACCTTTATAATGCCAAAGGTGGCCAAATGGGTTGCCATATTGTCTCCGCTAGCCTTCAATCGATAGATGGCTTGGGTTAAGCCTTGCATTTCAGCCCAGAGTCCGGGCTCTGTGTTAGTTATTTCTGGGACTTTGGAATCCACTTTGGATCCCACAAGGATGACCTCCTTTAGGTACTTGGAGGTGAGTGGTAGCTTTTCTAGCATCTTTTTAGCCTTGGTTTTTATAGCCACCTGAGTGGAGGTAGTAGGTAGCTTTGGACTATCAGGAGGAGTGATTACCTCAGATGTCTTGATCATGAAATCAACAACCTAGAAGACTGGAGAACCATCAACACATGATATAATAATAATAAATTTTTTTTATTCTGGGGGAATCATCACCGTGTCGCATCTGTCCAGAGAGTGTTAGCATAAATCAAAATCTTAGAGTATTAACATGAGTTAGATTCTGATAAACACCCAGGGGCTCTAGGTGTATTTGAACCAAATAGAAAATATGGAATAGAACTCAGCAGCCTCAGCACCCAGAGTCCAGAAGATCTAGCCATTGCCACATCAATGTGACTTGGAGGAAGCCATACTCGACTGACATGGGTTGTCATGTGGTCACGTGATAGGTGGCGTAAATGACATTAATGGTGGCAAGTGGGCCGACACAAGGGAAATTGAATACCATATGGGGTGGGGTTTGAATGCCCACTTGTGGGAAATTATTCCTGCCATTAAAGAGACACGACACAGGAGAGAGAAAGCTACCATGGCTCGAACCAGCGATGTGCCAAGTTTGAACCATGGCGACTCCCTCTCAATGAGCTTGGTAAAATGATTAAAGAAAAGATGGAGCATGATGAGATCGTTAAGAACAAAAGGATATAAAAGAGGTATACACACTAAAATATAGAGAGCTGAGGTATATATACATGATTTACAGACATCTACATAATGTACAGAACTTACGAAGGCACTGAAGCTAACCTAAAACAATGTATAACATACACACTAAACTACCACTGCACATAAGGCAGACAACCTCGTGGTAGAGCCAAACCACCAACTAGAGGAAAACACAGAGAATGGAAACAACAACAGACAAAAACCAAAGCAAATGAAATGAGCGCCACAAAAAGGGAAGATAAAAAACTAGAGGAACGGGGAAAACTAGAGAAGGAAAAAGAATGAAAACCAACCTGGAAACGTGAAAGAGGCAAAGAAGACAGAAACTGAAAATGCTCTGCAATAGGGCCACCTTCAAATGGTCACAATCCAACACCGCAAATCAATGCTTGATTAGCCACTAAGCACAAGGAGAAACTTCACTATTTAATCACCTTAATCACCTCAATATCACTCTGAATGCTCTAAGTGTTTTAATCATGGTAACTGTGAAAGTGACAAGTAATTTACATTTATAACCCTAGGGTAAAAATAGGTTGCACTTTTCTGACAACTTGGAAACCTCTGGACTCCGAGGCTAGGGATTCCATATGATCATACCTTCCTGTGAGAGAAGACATCATGGTGAAGAATCTTGGAGCCTGGAATCTGGCTCTGGAAAGAACAAACAAACTCTGGGACTGGGTCCCAGAGACACGAGGAAGCAAAACAAAAAAGGGACAACCCTCGCAGGAGCAAAGCCCAGAGGGAAAACAAAGAAAAAAAAAGAAAACAAGGGAAGAGAAAAATCAAAAAGGGGGACCCAACATTTTTTCCACAAAATGTAGGAATGGGTATGTAGGGCATAACACTTATGATGAGTCAAATTTCTTCATTTTAAGGAAGAATATTGGCTGGCGCATTTCGACCATCAGGAATACTATAACTAGAAATAAGGATTATGAAGTCGAGGCTAAAAAAATCTAGAAAGCTATGTTGAATGAGCTAAAATTTATCAATTCTACTTATGCATATTTGACAAGTTATGGTGATCAAGGACTGAAAGGAGCTCTAGGAGCATTTGAAGCCACCATGAACACAATTAAGGAGAAGATTAACCCAAAGGCTAAAGATTTCACAAAGATGGCTAGGATTGAGCCCCTACTTTATCTATGCATTGACCAAATCCCTGGGATAATTGAAAAATTCAAAAAATTGAAATGGATTAAAGAAGCCTCAATGGCTAGGATCCTGAACATGAAGACTCAACACTTTTCGGTTGCTAAGGAACTTATCTAGGTATACAAAGAATGGAAGCTGACTCATTCCATTGCTGATGAAGGATAAATCCCCACTGGAAGCAAAGAACATGTCACTGATAAGGAACCCGATTTGGAAGTTTAGTTTCCTTTAATTACATGCAAACTTTTAAGGACAAGTGTCCTTTTTACTTTGGTTTTGTTTAATAACTGTTGGTCTGAGAGGTCAGATTTTTAAGGAGACATCTCAGTTTTTTGAAACTATAAGTAGGTTAGTTAGAAACTGTGAAAGGGTTCATATATTTTTAGACTAGATAGAATTTGGATAGTTGGTTATTTCTTAGGGCGATACTTGAAAGAATCTAGTTTTTACTGTGAAAACAATATATACTTTTTTGTCTGTGCTGTATGATGATATATACACATACGATCATATTTCAAATATGCATTTTTTGAAATGAGTGGATGAATGTTCTATGTTGACATTTTAATTCATTCTGTATTGTATTTTGAAAATTTCATAGTAACTTGACTTGATATATAATCTGTAATCTCATTTTTAAATCATTGTTATTCAGTTTTCACGTAGTTATCATTCGTAGAAAACTGTGCATTTTCTCTCTGTTCTTTTAAGTTTATTTTCTTTAAGTAATGTTGTTGTGCTTGTCATCTAAGAATGATAATGTAGAGCCTTTCTAAGCTTTTTGGTTAAAATCCAAACTCATAAATTAATATTAGAAATTCATTGAAGATCAATTATGGGGAGTTGTACCTAAGATAAAATTCAGAGGGAAGTGATCAAAGGACACTTACCCAACTGTTAGTAATTGATTATCTTTCAAGTGGGTAATAGAGTGAATTTGTAAGAAAGATATATCAATGGAAAATTATGTTCACTAACATATTTTTGGAGACTCTCCTAGGGAAGCGCAAAATAGTGTAGACCTATTTTAAATGCTTTTATTGATGAATAATCATGGTACTACCTACAGTCGTAATACCTAATCGGGAAGAAATTCCTCCTGTTCTCCAACCAAACTTGAACTTCCAAGACACACAAGAAGATATCATTTTCGATCTAAATGCCCTTTCTTGGAAAGTAAAGACCAACAATCAACAATATGAGCAAGTTATTTTGGTTCTACAAGAAGAAGAAGATATAGGTGAATGGTTGAGAGGTCTCCCAATTGCTCAAGAATAAGAAATTGTGGATAGAGTTGTCTAAAGATTCTCAACTATACACCAGGTCTTAAATGAGGGAGGGAATTTTTGACACTTTCTATGAAAGACTACAAAACCTCCATTTTCCACCTGCTTACACCCCAAAGCCAAAAGCGAAGAGTAGGCCTCCTTCTCCACCCAAAGCCCCATTAAATACATCTCCATCCACTAGTGTATGGAATTCCGTGACTTTATCTGGTATTCAAGCACCTCCCCTTGTAACAATCTTTCTAGTTACAATCATGGCACAAACGTGGGGTGCTACAGTTGGTGCTCTCGCACTTGTTGGTCATAATTCCCTTCCAAAAGGTGTTAAGGACATTCTGTTAGAAACACTGAGAGGGGGGGGGGTGAATCAGTGTTTGTCTATTTATTCTATTTCAGCAACTTTAAACATTAATCAAATATATATCAGTTGAAGCTTAACATAAGAACACATAACACATGATATGATTATGGGGAAACCTTGATAAGAGGAAAACCCCAGTGGGAATTAGTACCCATAAATATTGCACTAATATAATGAACCTATTAAAGTTCCTTTGCCCTGTTAGGACCAGTCTTTACAATGCAAGTACAATGACCTGGTTAAGGGTCTGACCCTGTTAGGAGTCTTTTACAAATAACCCTATTAGGGGTGAGGACTCACTGTCCAAGAAGCTCACTGCTTAGTAGGATGAAGGCTACAACCTCCTTGATAATAGATATACACTATATCCAAAAGTGAACTGCTGTATGTGACACAATTGTCTGATCAGTTCTGGTTATGCATTGATGCTCTTATACTCTTAAAGAGATTTATCTCATTCTGACATCTTATACTGTTCTTTTATATCTTTGCTCTGCATATTTCACAACACTTTCTAATACAACTTTGCATGTTAAATATATATTCATGCCTGAATAGATGTGACCATAAACAAGACCTTAGTCAGCCCAAAAACAATATTCACAACACTTCCAAACATATTGGCTTAAGCATGTTTACAATAGTAATTATGAAATGATTACAAACATACTATAATAGGTGCTTGGCCTTTACATAATAAAATATTCTACGCTGATCCAAAAACTGAAGTCGTCTTCATACTCTATTTTATGTATTGCTGGTATCATTGTTCTTGCTATAACTTATCTGTACTAACATATCTAACCATGCGTGTCTAGGAAAATCACATAAACATACCATAGAACTTAAGTCTAAATGTGCATATCCTAATGTGATCATATGCATGTGCACTAGTGCACTGATCGACTGTAAATCACTATTCTATCCTGTCTTCTATACTTAGTCAATTTCCACTTCATAGTTTGCTGCCAAACTTTCATATGACTTTGTTGCCATAATGAAAACACACAATAAGTCATATACTTCATGGGAGTCAACTTGCCAACAATCTCCCCCTTTTTCATTAATGGCAACAAAGGAATGTGGCCAAGTTACTCAAAATTGACTAACACAAAAAATTGTATATCATTATACCCTTTAACATATACATACACTACTCCCCATATATACACATATTCCTTAAATAC
>MU227747.1:1918158-1931811 GCA_018584345.1 Thuja plicata
ATATATATATATATATATGATGAGGACTCTATTGATGCTTATGATGTATGATCTATATGATGTGTTAATGCATACTATATGATTACTGCCATTTGATGCTTGTAGGATGTGATGCATATGAATGACTTGATTACGTAGATATGACGTATGACTTATGCAAGATGGATGATGCTTATATGCATATGATGTATTGACGTGTGTGGATGTAGGATGTGATGTGTTTTTATGATGTATGCAATGTATATATGCTGATGTTGTATGAATATATATATGAATGCCAAATGAATCTAAATGATGTTGCAAAAAATTGCAAGACTAAAATGAATCTAAATGAATTAAATATGCAACTAGTACATGAATCTAAATGTTGTAATAATGTTAGATGAACCAAAATGTATGAACTATGCATGATGAATCTAAAATGAATTTAATAATGCATGATAATGAACTTAAAATGGATGAGCAATGCAAGATGAATTAAAATGAATGTCCAAATGAGTGAACAATGAAATATAAATGAATCTAAAGATCAAAATGACTTAATTATGCAAGATGTACATGTTTTTAACAATGCAAGACTAAAATGAATGGATTAACAATGTAAGACGACTTAAAAGAAACTAAAATGAATTTAACAATGCAAGATGCCTTAAATGATCTTAAAATAAATTTAGCAATGTAAGATGCCTTAAATGAGCTTAAAATGAATCAAACAATGCAAGATGATAAAATGAATCTAAAAATGAATTGATTATGCAAGTTAAATAATGGGTTAAGAATGCAAAGTTCTAAATGATACTAACTATTGACATGATGGTTAATGCAATTTACTAATTAACAATGTGTCCTGAATGATGGAACTAATGTAATCTAAATGATGAATGTAATGAGTCTAATGAATAGATGCAATAATGATATGAGAGGTAATGGATGAAATGGATGCAAATGGGACTCACCTATGTTTTTTTTTTTGTGTGTGTCACAATCAACTGATAAACCAGACAGGTGGACTATGGAGGATCGGGCATGGAATGTTAGTAGGATGAGACTCAAGATGTTAGCATGATGGTGGGAAGATGGAATGCATCATGAATGTACAAGGATCAAACTGAGCGATTAATGACAAGCGATTAGTTATATTGATTATGTACAAGGTTGCTGCCGAGATTTGATTGGATCATGTTACCTATCTTGATGTGCGTGATAGTAGCATGTGCTGATTGATTAGTTCAAGAGGAAAGATACATCCTGTGCGAACCCAAAGATGATGATGATCTAGAGTTAATTTGATGAGAGGAAGGATACATCCTCAAGACTCATTTCCAAAAAGATGGGACTTACCAAGTTGATTGATCAAAGGTGCAATACAAGCAAACTATAGAACCAACGTAGGATTTTACAAGGAGAAAACAAAGACATGAGAAATATACAGGACTGACACTCAGGACCTTGGGATAGTACAATGTATGGACAATAATATACAAGATTATGTGTACAAAAGCTCAGGATACGAGATAGGAAGATCATTGCGGACTAGTGCGTTTGATATGCGAACACCCAGGGAATATAGGGAATGCAGAGATGGTGTTGGGGATGGAAGGAAACAAGATTTTGATAGATAATGGAATAGTCCATTATGTGTGATGCCTATTTCTAGTTTTTCATCACCCATACTTGTCCAAGGCACTAGATTGCCAAGTTTTCACCATTGGACGAAAGTTTTTCTCTTTATTTTCTTTTTGATTTCTTTGGTTCTTTTTGATTTTTTTTGATATTGCTCAAGTGCCTGTTTACCAGGTTTTCACTAGGACAATAATTTTTCAGCTTCATTTTTCTTCTTTTTAGAGATTTTTTTTCAGGATTGTTTTACATTGTTTTTGTGATTTTCTCAGGACTTTTTATACTTTTTAATGGATTTTCTCAGATAACTGGAATGAACAACGAGCCGTCAGGCATAGAAGCACCTGAGATGAATGATGTTGATAGGATAATTCAATGGTTCTCCTTCAAGAGTGGAGAGTTGATATGCCCCAGAACTGAAGCATGCAATGACTACGTATGGGCCTTGCCAGGTGACTTCAAAATTGCCTTTCTTTTCCTGATTAGTAACCACTTTTTGATTTTCTTTTAGCATAAGGTCCCCTACCTGGAACTGATGTGGGTGGACCTTCTTGTTATAGTTTCACTTGAGTCTATTCTAGTAAATAATCAGTTGATCATAAGCTTTCTGGCACTTTTCATCTAGGAGATCCACCTATGTGAGTCGTGCCACCCGATAATCTTCATCATCAATCAAGCCTCTTAGTGATACTCGGAGGGAGGGTAGTTCAACCTCAATTGGTAAGACCACTTCAACACCATAGACTAGGGAGTAGGGAGCAGTGCTAGTAGGAGAATGGAATGAAGTGCGATATGCCCAGAGGGCAAGATTAATCTGGAGATGCTAGTCACGACCAGTATCATTGAGAACTTTCTTGAGGATTTTGAGGATGGTTTTATTAGTTGCCTTAGCTTGGCCGTTACCTTGTGGGAAATATGGACTGGAGAAATGGTGATGGATATGGAGGCGAGCACAGAGATCATTGATGTGTTGATTTTCAAATGGTGTACCGTGATCTGTGAAGATGGTGGAGGGTATGCCAAAGTGAAAAATGATGTGATAGAGGATGAATTTGGATATCTGGACACCAATAGTGAGTGTGAGCAGAATTTCTTTGACCCACTTTGTAAAGTACTCCATAGCTGTGATTATGTACTTGTGGCCTTCAGAAGAGAGGGGAGTAATCTTACCAATGAGGTCAAAACCCCAACAAGAGAAGGGCCAAGGAGGTGCAATAGGTCCAAGGTCCTGAGTAGGAGCATGGATCAAATTAGCATGCTGTTGACAAGGTAGGCACTTTTTGACGAACTCACAAGCATCATGTTCCATTGTAGGCCAATAATACCCTGTACATATAATTTGCTTGGCTAGGACCATGCCACTCATGTGGGAACCACAGATTCTAGCATGTACCTCTTGTAAAGCCTAGGTGGCTTCATTTTCATCCAGACATCTAGAGAGCATGTTGTGATAACCTCAACGATAAAGGGTATTGGCTACGAGGGTGTAACGGGATGCTCTGTGAATAAAGTTTTGGTGTTGGTTTGCAGTGAGATGGGGAGATATGATACCATTTTGTAGGTAAGCCTGGATATCATGGTACCACGGGGACTGAGGACCAACCAAGACACATACGCAATTTGATTCATCATTCTCATAAGCGGGAGCATGTAGTTGCTCAACTAAGAATTCATATTGCGTAGACTCGTGAGGAATCTCAAGAAGGGAGCCAATTGTGGCCATTGCATCAGTAGCTTTCTTCTGTAGATGTGGTACCTATGTTATCTATAAGTGGAGGAAGTGTTCTTTCAGCTTGTCAACCATCTGCTTGTATGGCGTCAATTTGTCATCTTTGGTTTGATACTCATCTAGGACTTGTTTGATGATGAGTTGGGAATCGCCAAAGACATAGATATCTATGATGTTCCATTTTATGGCCATGCAGAGTCCTGTAATTAGTGCTTCATATTCTGCAATGTTGTTTGTGTAAGGAAATCCCAATTTAAATGACATGGGGATGTAGTCACCTTGAGGTGTGACAAAAAGTATTCCTACCCCTGCGCCATGAGCTGTGTGGGACCCATCAAAGTAGAGTTGCCACGTTGGTTGTTCTTCTATCATGTACAAATGCTCATCTAGAAACTCTGTGACCAAAGGATATACATCTACCAATGGTGCTTCGGCTAGCTGATCAGCAATGAAATGCCCTTTAATGGATTTTCTGTCGACATACTAAATATCAAATTCACTTAGCAGCATAACCCATTTTGCCATTTGACTTGTAAGTGTAGTCCTGGAGAGTAGGTACTTAAGAGGATCCACCTTTGAAGTTTTTGAGTGGTGAAGTCCACTGCCAGACATGCTTTTTCCATAGGAGAGTAATTGATCTCATAACCCACAAAGGTTCGACTGATATAATAAATATCCCTTTCTTTGCCTTCATCATTCAATTGAGTGAGGAGCATGTCCAGTGCTGTAGTAGTAGCAGAAATGTATAGGATGAGTGGTCAGCTAGGTACAGGTGGTACCAAGATGGGTGGATTAGCCAAATATTCTTTGATTTTATCAAAACTCTTCTGACATTGAGGATCCCACTTAAATGTGTTGTCTTTGTGCAGGAGATGAGTGAATGGTTGGCACTTGTCTGCTAGTTGAGAGATGAAATGATGCATAGATTATAGCTTTCCTTGGAGGCTACGTAGCTGTCAGAGTGTTTTTGGTGGAGGCATCTCTATGATAGCTTGTACTTTCTTTGGATCGATTTCAATGCCTCGTCTGGATATAATAAACCCTAGGAGTTTGCTTGAAGTGACTCTAAAGACACATTTCTTAGCATTGAGCATTAAGCAGTAGTGTCCAATTCTATCAAAGATGCATTCCATAACATTTAGGTGATCTTCCCTTTGTACTGATTTTGCCAAGGTATTGTTCGCATAGTCTTCAAGGATCTTGTGAGTCATGTCATGAAAAATGACAATCATGGCTCTTTGATAGGTTTCCCCAGCGTTATTTAAGCCAAAAGGCATCATGTTATAGTAGAAGGTGCCCCAAGGGGTTGTAAATGCTGTCTTATGCTGATCTTCTTCTCCAATGCAGATCTGATTATATCCAGAAAAGCCGTCCATGAGTGACAACATCTCATGTCCTGCTGTGAGATCCACAATCATGTCAATGTTTGGCAAGGGGAAATCATCCTTGGGACATGCCTTATTGAGATCTCTGAGATCTGTACATATCCTGATTGATTTATTAGGCTTAGAGATGGGCACCATATTAGAGATCTAGTCAGAATAGTCAATGGGGTGGATTATCTTGGCTTGGAGTATTTTTTCTAGCTCTACTTTGACAAGTAATGCCACTTTAGGGTGCATCTTTCTGAGCTTTTTCTTGACATGTTTGATGTTTGGGTCCACTGCTAGATGGTGAACCACCAAGTTGGGATCTAACCCTGGCATGTGGGAGTAAGACCATGTGAACTTGTTGATGGATTCCTTTAATAAAGTGATAAGATCACTTTCTTCTACTTCAGACAGAGACGCTGCCATGTATGTGATGGCGGGATTTTCTTTGGTACCTAGGTTAACAGGTTTTGCTTCTTCAATGAGTATTGATGACTATTTAGGTTTGTAATCTTGGATAAGAGGAAGAGGAGAATCTTCATCCTCTGGAACCTCAGAGAGGTTTTCACCAGGGGATACACCCTTTGTTTTTACTTTTTTATGATTAAATAGCGTCCCAGAGGGGTTTTCGCTAGGGGATCGATTTTTCTCTTTTTTATTTTTGTTTTCTATGTCATTTTTGCAGTTAAAGTTCACCTCTTCCCTAAAGTATGCCTTTGGGTCCAGTTTGTAGACATATGCCAAGTCTTTCCCCCAGTGACTGCTTTGCTCAATTGCTCCCATAAAGCTTAGGAGCACGTCCTCACTTTGGAACTCGTCAACATGTATGACACTTGGTTGGTCCTAGTCTATGAGTTTGGGATAGCGGAGGGGAAGGTCAATGAAGAGGATGGAAAGTTGTTGTAGGACAGCCTTGCCCAGGAAGGTTTCATCATCAAAAACATCATCATAAGCTCTCACAACTTTCTCTTCTGGGATATCTTCGATGTCAGCGATTTTGCCCAGGGATCGACAAGAGGAATAGTGGATGAACTCGTTGGTGCCCCCATTTGTGTCAAAGCCCATACCAGGCCCAGATGCTTTTCTAGTCAGGTGGGTACAATAGGATCTTTCATTCCTTTCTCTTCATAACCAAGGCCACCTCCTTGGTAGTTCCATTTTTCTATCACCAGTTTGTGCATTGCGGGGTGCTTATCTTTGAAGTAATTGAGGTGACTTGTGTCCTTGGGTGGCGGATCTTTATATAGCCATTGGTTGATGTTTGGTGCCATTACCTAGCCAGTCAAAGTACCTTTTGATATAAAAGTGGTAGGACCAAATTGTAGTGCCTTGGTTGTCTCTGATTCTATTTTGATTAGATTAGGCTGGCGACCTTGAGTGTGAGGATCAATTGGCAGTGCTCCAATTGCGAAGGCATCAGATAAAGTGTACTCACCACAACCTTTGTTGTTGATCTTGACCATGGACAAGGTGGAGGAGAGGATTGTTTCTGGGTCTAAATGGGTTCAAGATGAGCTGGTGATAGAGGTGCCAATATCAATCTCGGGATAGTGATTGGAATGTGGAAAGGATGTCTCCAATGCATTGCAGTATGCGAAGGGCTTGAGATCTGCGCAGATGGTGATCTCAGTGCCTTTATATGGGAATTTGATGCACTGATGGTAGGTTGATGGGACATCTTGCATAGAATGAATCCATGGGTGACCAAGGAGAATGTTGAAGGGGAGGTCAAGATCAACAACATGACATAATGTATCCTGGATAACTGGGCCCACTTGAATGGGAAATGATATTGTGCCTTTAGAAGTACACTCCAGATTATCATATGCTTTTATTGTGATGACATCATTTGTTATATCAGCCTCAGTGCAACCCAACTATTTTATGAATTTTACAGTATACAGATTTAGGGCCGATCCATTATCTATCATGACCCATTTGATGGAAAAATCTTTAACCATGACAGCGATACGGAGTGGGAGATTATGATCAGTTTCTTTGGAAGGTATGTCTGTTGGTCTAAATGAGACCCCACAAGATGTAGACAGGTGTCCGACAAGGTTTTGGAATTCAGTGAGGTTGATCTCGCTGGGAACATGGGATTCTTGCAAGGCTTTATTAAGGATCATAAGTGGGTGATGTACGGAGAAGATCCAGGATGGAAATTTGGGCTGGAGTATTCCCTAGGTGTTCCAAAATGTTATATTGGGTCCCAGCAGATGGGGCAGGACCAGCACTTGCAACTATTATCCTACCTCTACGAGTGGTGATTGCGCATTGGTTATCAGCACCCTTGACATGGATGACATTGCCGGAGGATTGGACTTGGGATATGCATCCGTTGCGATTATCGTAGTTGATATATGCATTTGTATAATATTTTCTATCAACATTTTCTATTTTTTTACCCTTTCCCTGATCAGAGGACTGAGTAGGATTGCCTAGGCCTGTACCAGAAGTGTGTTTAGGGAATGCATTTTGATAAATTTGAAGGCCTATGTTTGGCGATGATTGGGTGGGAGAATCTATTTCAATCTCCTTGCGGTCAATGAGATCTTGAAAATAGTGTTTCAGCTTCATGCATTTGAGAGTGGTGTGTCCCTTAACACGGTGGTACTCACAGTACTCGTTGTCTTTATACCAAGCTGGCTTAGGAGTTAAGTCATCAAATGGTTGTGTTTTAGGATACACGACTTGATTAGCTTGGACCAACTTGTGGAAGATGACATCTATAGGTTCACCCAAAGGGGTAAACATGCATTGTGGCATATTCAAAGTGCAAGGTCTTTATTGTCCATGTGGGACTGATATAGCATTCGTCTGATTCATAGGACCTTGGTAGTTGCATTGATATGATGTCCCTGGAGGAGGATAGATAGGCACACCTTGAGGGTGCATGTTTTGTTGATATGTCAGTTGAGGATATGTGAGAGTGGGTTGTTGATACACGGGAGGAGGTTGAGGGTACATTGGTGGTGCTTGCTGATAAGTCTGGGTAGGTGCATTAGGACTAGCTACCACAACTTGAACATGTTTGGTGTCAGTGGCTCCATCTGTTATCGCATTTTTGTTCTTGTTCCAGTATCATGATTGATCATTGTTATGTTTGTCAGGCTGGGATTCTTTATAGTGCTTAATGGTACCTTCTTCTACGAGACCTTGTTGAAGGTCCATACCCTTGATTATGATGTCATGATAAGTTTATATACAGTTCATGCGCATGTGATAGGAAATCTTAGGATGAAGGTTGTTAATGAAGATTTTGATAAGATGTTGCTCTGGGGGTTGGTAAGACAACCTTGTGGTAAGCCCTTGCCAGCGCTGAAGATAATCGGCCAGGCTTTCTCCTCCCTTTTGTTTGGAATTGCATAGGTCAAGGAGTGAGAGTTCATTTTCAACATTATGTGCATATTGGGCCACAAACTTTTTAGATAATTCTATGAAAGTAGAGACTGTGCCGTAAGGGATTTTGTAGAACCATTCAAGAGCGGTGCCTCCCAAGATTTTGGGAAATAGTCTCATGAGGAAGTTATCGCTATAGACCACTTCTTGGCAGGCCATGTAGAATTCTTTCATGTGACTCATAGGATCACCCTTCCCCCAATATTTATCAAATTTTGGGGTCTCAAAGTGCTTGGGAAAAGGTATAGCCATGATAGATCAGTAAAATGGATAAGGACATACCTCTTCGAACTTAAATGTTTTAGCCTCTGTCCTAGCTTTTATCTCCTTAAGAGCATTCTTCATTTCCTCCCATTCATGATTGATTTGTGGAGGAGGATTGTTGATCATGATCGCATGATTTCCTTGTGCCTGATATGGATCGAATGACAAGTATGGAGGATTCTGTGGGGGATATTGTGGTGTTTGGTAGGGTGGTTACTGGTCAATGTATATGGGTTGTTGTGGTGGAAGTTGTGGTTGAGTGGAATACTGCAGTGGAGGAGGTGTCAGTGTTTGATAATATTGCTGCAACTATTGGAAATATGGTTGTATTTGTTGTGGCATTGGATAGGTGGGATGAACCTATTGCGCACCTGCATAAGTGTTTTGCGGCGGAATGCCCCCAGTGAGAACTTGTTGTGGAGGGGGAATTGTTTGCGATGCAGCAGAATATGGCATGACTATGTAGTTGGTGGAATGATTTTGCTATTGTTGCATGGGTTGGATAAAAGGATTAGCAAACTATTGCAGTGGTTGTGCCATGAAGGGATTTTCCCCCTGCGTTTGTGGTTGCGGCTGCTGTGTAGTTTGGATAGTGGGCTATGTAGCTGTGAAGGGGTTGATTGGGTGTTGTTGTGCTTGGGATGTGAATGGGTTGGTGATTTGTTGTTGCAATTGTTGTTGTTGGGATGGTTGCTAGATGGATTGTTGCTACTGAATAGGTTGTTGTTGCTGCTGTTGGATAGGTTTCTATTGGATAGGTTGCTATTGCTACTATTGGATAGGTTGCTGTTGTTGTTGCCTTTGGATAGGTTGGATGGGAATTTGGGGTATGATGAAGGGATTCATGGATGGTTGCAAGATAGGGGGATTTGGGTTGAACAATGTTTGGGGTGGAACTGCTGGCATTCATTGTGATTGTAATGCTGGTGGAGTGGGAAAAGTGGACCCTTGCAGAAATAAGGGTTGGTTGTTGGTGTTGGTAGGTGGCATGTTTGTGGTGAAGAAAGGCAGAATAGGCATGGAGACTTGGGTGCTTTGATGCTGTGAACTGGTTGTAGCACTTTGAACGGGTTGAGTAGGAATGGGTGGAATAGTGGTTTGTTGTGTGTTGACTGGTGGTGGTGGAAAGTTTGCAATGAATGTTGGGATTGCTTGCGAAAGAGGAGTGACCATGGCTTGTGGAGGTACTTGCATAGTGATGGGGGTATTGTTTGTGGTGCTGATGTGGCATCAAGAGGTGGGGCTCCTAAGGTAGGTGAGGGTGTTGTGTGTATGATGGAAGGTGGAATGGAAGGATGAACTAATTGTGCAAGAAGAGTTCCCACTTGTAGGCTTATTGAAGTGGATCAAAAAATTCATTTCTAGTGGGATAAGGACGTTCCCTTGGAGATGCCATAGGTCATGTGACAAGTGTGGGTATAATCCAAAGTGGAAGTTGAAGTCCTTGTTGTTGGTTGTCCAAGAGTACCTGGTTGCTATTGCATCCACTCATGGAATTTACCATGTGGACAAGCATTGTATGGTTGATAAATGTTTCCATGGTACTTAGAGTGGGAGTTTCATTAGTGTCTACCCAGATATGTTCAATTTGGTCATTGGGTTGAGGCGCATAAGTGACCATGGTGTTGGTATTGTCAGTTGTAGGATTAGATGAGCTAGCAGCAAGATTAGGATCCATGTTCTTCCTCTTCTTAGTGGCTCGTGTGGTAGGTGGCATGAAATGATTATCCTAAAGGAATATGAAATGCAAGATGTATGCAAGGATGCACCTAGGAAACTAAGGATGATGACACTAGGATTAGGATGTGCTAAAGATGATGGATGTGCTTCTATGGATTAAGGATGACGTGATGTATGCAAGGATCAAGGGTTGCTTTTCCTAGTGTAGGATCAAGTGGATGTGATTATCTACCTAAGACAGACTTGTGGTCTTTGGTGGATGAGATTATTTGCTAATGCGAACCAACCTTTTGATCAAGGTGATGAGGTTGCAAAAAGACAAATGGGATTATCCTAAAACAATGCTTAGTTTAAGGACATTCAAGGATGGGGTTTGATTAAGATGTAGGTTTTAGCAACTCAAAAGGGTATGCAATACCAAGTGAGGGGTGTGATCAAGGATGCTTTAGATGATGATTAGGATGATGCAAGGTTGATTAGGATTGATTTGATTAATGCAAGATCATGCTGGGATGAGTGTGTGATGTGTTCCTAAAGATGACAAACTAAGTGAGGTCCTAAGATGCAAGCTAAGTGAGTTTAAGAAGAGGAGGAACTTATGTTTTTTGTGGTAAACCGACTAGTCATATTGTTCAAATCCAACAAAAGCGGAGTTTAGACAATATTTTCCCATGAAATGAGCAACTTTGTTGTTGTGAATCACTTTTTAAAATTATTCTCGTTTATGGATTTCTTGCTTGACAGAATCGACAATGTGTTGGTACTTGGTAGCCTCTCAAGTTGTGTTTTTCTGTTCTCTTTGCATGGGTGGTAACGAAGTTTTCACCTTCTTATGTTTCTTGGAATCGGTCATGTCCTATAAGTAGATTTGATCTTGGATGAATAGTTTGAGGTTTTTAGGACATATCTCATGAAAGACCAAATTTTTTTGTAAAAGGATGTTGTTTTGATAATCTGGCAAAAATCTTGATCGTGTTCTAATTTTTCAATAGGTTTTTTCTATGGCAAGAACCAATTTAAACATAATAAAACTGGAAAATAACAAGCATGTGTCTGGAAACAATCCAACAAGGGACAAAGAAACCTTGAAGGATACAAGTACATGACAAATTTGAATGTTGTATATTCTGTTTGTGTTTTGGATTTGTCAATTTCTTCAAACGCTTCAAGCACAAAATCTACCTAAGGAATTGGCATAGCATGAAAATACTTGTTCATAATCTTAGGCACACACACAAGAGCTAATTAGAATATGGCCATCACGAAGCATGCAATAGCTCCAATCATGACGCCGTATTACCCTGTTCCAAACGCTCAGGGTGGCACGAATGTACGAGTGATCTTGGGGAAGTTACTATCTTCCTTGCACAAGAATTATCACCTTTCAGGGGTGTTCCAGGTAGCTTCTAAGCCTATAGTGTTTAGTATGGTTCTCCATTTGATTATATCCTCTATGTCTGCGTAAGCACGATTCAGGCGTATAACCCCATGGAGTGTCTTGACAAAAGTGGTCACGTAAACATGATTGAGACTGCAAGGCCGCACTTAAGTTAGATGAGAGCCGAGTATAAGCTCAAATTCCAACTGACTCCTGAGGCTTTAACCCCAAGGAGTAAATTTTAGTAATGTGAGTTAGAGTGGTGTGGCTTACACCTCATTCTCATGTGGGTCATTCCTGGGAGATTTTTTTCTCAATCGGCAGGCCCATCTAAAGGATTCATAGTAACCTAGATTGGCGACAAAAAGGAGTCTGGATTTCTGATTTTCCCACAAGGGGAAAAGAGAATAATCTCCTATCCAATATCGTTTTCTCCACAAACACGCAAGACATGCTTTGTTCTTTCCAAAATATTTAATTTTTCAACACTAAGTAAGTGTGTCTAGGTTTTTGATCTTCCCAAAAGGGAAGAGAGCATAATCCCCTAACAGTCACTTGGGATTAACCAAAAAATCTAACTAATTAGTCTAGGTGCCTAAAAAATATTTATGCAAACATGGTCATTTGATCGATGTAGATTCGAGGCAACCTATAAGAAATGTGAGTAGTTTTGAATTTGCATCTTTGACAGGCGGTGCTGCAAAAAAATTAGTTAGTAGTTTCAAGTTTATCCTTTGGCAAGCGTTAAAAACACAAGAAACACTTCACAATTGTTAGTTCAAGATAAATCCAACTTAGACAGAGCGCAGACGCCGATTCTGGTTTTTTTTTCTAAAAATGACAGAAAGAAAGAAATTCTACAAAAAACACAGAAAACCAGAAAAATAGCTATACCAGTCAGAGATGTCGATTTATAGATCGCAGACGCTGATGTAGGGCGCAAATGTTGGTTTGTGAATCACAGATGCCGGTTCATGAAGTGACATTTACACAGATGATGATGTACCTACAAACACAAACAAACAACAAATAAAAGTTACTTTTCTTCTTTCTTAGTGTCTGGTTAGTTCAAATTTAGCCATGTCAGGCTTTCCAAATATTAAAAGCAAGTGTGTTTTTTGAGAAACTTTCAAGATTTGTTTACTTTTAATGAAATTTTAGCATTACGACACCTTGTGAAAGTGATTCTCTGATAAAAAATAGAGAGCTAAAACCTTAAAAGCTACGAAAAAAATAGTGAATCTAAAAAAAACTGAAAGTGGAGTTTGAAAGATCTAAAATTAACAAAGCCAGGCGTAAATGACGGTTCAGGTCACAGACGCTGGTTCGACACAGACATCGAATGACAGTTTAGGTAGAACCAACATTTAAGCAGACGCCTCTGTGTGAAACGCAGACGCTGATTTGTGTTCTGGGTGAAATTTGTATAGAATTAAGACAAGAAGTGAGAAATTTTAGGGACGTGGGTCCCACCAGGCGTGCCAGAATGTAGTATGAGGAATCATTCAAGCTATTGGGAGCAAGATCAAACATAAAAATGTTAGTGGGTTAGCACATAAATCATTTCAAAAACATGTAAGAGATCAAGCAAACAACAAAGAATACCAAATAACATCAGATAGAGCTTAAAAATAAGTAAAAGTGCACTCTATTCTACTCATTTTGATTTGCTCTTTTAGATTATATGTGGGTGTGCTCTCTCAAACACACAAAATACTATGGATCCCCAAGGCAATGCAACAATGGAATGCAAGCTTGGAATCGAAGGAGAAATTCAAGAACTAGTATGGAAAACTAGTCTTAAATCCTTCCTAAAGTTGATGCTCAAAGTGCTATATGAGATTAAAAGCTATGATGCAAGAACTATGCTATGAAATGAGAACATGATTCATTTACCAAATTAAAATCTAGCATGCAATTTATAAGTGAATTTAAGCATGGAAAGCATAAAAACTAGAAACTAAAAATATTAGCATGAAAATAACTATGAAATTCTAAAGCAATTCTAGCATGATAACAATGCAAATTGAGAGATGAAAATGTGAGAGGAGAAGGCCTCTATTTATAGAGTTTTTGGAGAGATGAAGAGGCTTGGATGAAGTGGCACCTATGTGGCATCCACATAAGAGCCACATAGGAGACACATGGACTTGAAAATATGGCCAATTTTGAGTCAAAATTGGCATTAATATTGAGTAGCTCAATATTTC
>MU227747.1:1932163-1953833 GCA_018584345.1 Thuja plicata
AAAATACATTAGAATAGTATTTAAACTATTGATAAATGAAACTATTTAATTGATTGAATTAAATAGTTAGAGGAATAAGAGGGAAAATAATATTAATAATAATATTAATATTTTTGGACGTCTACACCTACTCATAACTAGAATTCATCTAAGTACAGCCCAACAACATCGGGTACTTTCCAGAAGAATAAAGAGCCTGTAAGTAATGTTTTTCCCTCTAGTTCTAAGGCTTCTGATTTTAAAGTTTTACAAAGAGATGCTGGTGTTTCTTCATTTGATATTGTTGAATTCTATAAGTCCTCTGCTATTCAAATATCACCTATATAGTATTTAAGATTGAATCCCAAAGAGCTTGACAAACCAGTTATATATGTCAATGGTGATTCTTTACAACCATCCCAATCAAATCAATGTACAGTTGATCAAACTGATGGTCCTAATCAATCTCCTATAATTGTATCACCTTATGTTGTAAATCAATTTAATTCATCCATTACTTCTACCTTAGAAGAAAATTGTGACATAGACGAAATAATAAATCATGACCCTTACTACATTTCTTTGCTCCTTAGTGGCCTCAAGTTAAGTAACTATATCATAGACTCAGGTGCTTCAGAGAACATTATGTCATCCTCTATTGCAAGGCCTTGACTAAAACCTTTGGGAGATGTTATTCGATGGATGGTAAGAAAGTACCTTTAATAGGTCTAGTAAAGGATGCCTAAGTTGTTCTAGCAGCCCACCTAGATAAGAGATTAAAACTGACAATTCTAGTTGTGGATATACCTGCAAGTTATGAAATGCTCTTAAGTAGAAATTTTTTTAGGGATATGACTGGAGAAATAAAATTGGATTGGTCAGAAGCAGTCATCCTTGTAGGGAAGAAGAAAGTCAAATTGGATCCTGAAACAAAAAATAAGTATACAGTCTTCCTGTCTGATAATCCAAAGGCTCAGATTCTTTTTCAAGAGTGTGAATTTGGCAATTATTTGATCTTCTCAGATAAGGTTTCTCCAGCTACTGCATCCTATGACATGATCATGAAAATTTGGTCTATCAAATTTGATGGCATTTGTTCTAATGTTGGGTCTGGGGCTGGTGTGGTGCTTAAGGCTCTGGATGGAGATTATCTTCCCTTTTCTTTCAAGCTGGATTTTAAGAACTCTACTAACATTGCTAAGTACGAGGCTCTGTTATTAGGATTACATGAAGCAAGCACACATGAAATTAAAATACTTGTGGTGAGAGGTGATGCTGAGATGATAGTTAAACAAGTGAAAGGTCAGTTCACAATTCAGAATGAATGCTTAAAACATTATAGAAATTTTGTTTAGAATGAGATTGAAGCTTTTAAGTCTCTCTCTATAGAAGTCATTCCAAGAAGCTTGAATTCATGTGTTGATTCTCTAGCAGTGTCGACATCCTTATTGCTTCCTCATCCAAATTTTAAAATGAATACATATAGAATAGAAATGATATATAGACCTATCATTCCTGACAACATTGAGCATTTGCAAGTAGTTGAAGATGATGCTCGTATAAATGACTTCATGACTTGTGTAGAAGTATTTGCATGCACTTATTTTGAAGGAATAAATGAAACATGTGAAGAATCTAGTTCTAGATCACTACCATTAGAAGAAGTAGTTCAGTTAAAAGACAATAAAATCCCTAAAGGGTTGATCTCTCTTGAAAGTTTGTTTTCTAGGAAAGATGATAGTCACATTCCAAGAAGAGGTCCGCATTCTGAGGTAATGAAAGAATAT
Organism: Thuja plicata; assembly: GCA_018584345.1. Classification (NCBI taxonomy): domain Eukaryota; kingdom Viridiplantae; phylum Streptophyta; class Pinopsida; order Cupressales; family Cupressaceae; genus Thuja; species Thuja plicata. The sequence continues at coordinate 1,933,930 of MU227747.1, forward strand.
GATAAAATTGATATTGGAAGTACAACAGAACCAAGATGGATATCTATAGGAAAAAATCTGTCCACTCAAGAAAAGAAAAATCTGCAACTCTTGTTAACTTCCTATATGGATGTATTCACTTGGAACTACGATGATTTAAAATATTTCAGGAAAGGAAAGTATAGTCATCATATACCCTTCAAACCAGAATCTAAACCCTTCCGGAAAAAGCCAAGAAGTTATAATCCCAAAGTATCAGAGGCTATTATACGTGAAGTGGATAAAATGTTAAAGGAAAGAAACATATATCCCATTCATCACTCGATATGGATTGCAAACATTGTTCCAGTGAGGAAGAAAAATGGAGAAATAAGGATTTGCATTGATTTTCATAACTTAAATCAAGCCAACTTGAAGGATAATTATGCCTTGCCGAAGATGGAGCATGTCCTACAAACTATAGCTGGATCTGAGATGATGTCCCTACTTGATGGATTTTCAGGATACAATTAGGTTAGTGTGGTTGAAGGTGATGAGCACAACACTTTCACTACACCTTGGGGAATATTTGCATATAACAGAATGCTCTTCAATTTGATCAATGAAGGGGATACCTTCCAAAGGGCTATGGACTCTTCCTTTGATGACACGAAGAACAAGATAATAGTGATTTATCTAGATGACTTAAAGGTTTATTTCAGGAGAAAAAAACATCACCTCAGAGACCTCCAGTCAATTCTTCAAAGGTGTAGAGATCATGGTATATCTCTCAACCCCAAAAATTCTATCTTTTGTGTGACAAAGGGTAAAATTCTAGGTCATATTGTCTCCAAGGAAGGAATCATGATTGATCCATAGAGAGTGAGGGATATTCAGAAGGCTGGTCTTCTATCAACTGGGACAGGGGTTAAATCTTTTTTTTGGACAAATCAATTTCTTGAGAGCTTTTGTACCATATTTTTCTGAGCTGAATAGACATATTGTAGGGATGATGAGCGAAAAAAAATGTTTCAGGTGGATAGAAGATGGTAAAAAGGCCTTTAATGAAATTAAAACTATTGTGGCATCTGCTCCTGCTTTAATCTACCTGGATTATAAGAAATATTTTATCATTTATTGTTATGTCTCTGATCACTCATTATCAGGGATATTGACTCAAAAGGTTGATTCTAAAAAATGAAGCACCAATTAAGTTTATGAGTACTTTGATAAAAAAAATGAACTTAAATATTCCTCTATTGAGAAGCAAGATTTTGTTGTGGTAAAAGTAGTCAAACAGTTCAGGTTTTATATCCTTCACTCACATTTTGTAGTGTACATTCTTGATTCCACTGTAAAAAGTTTACTCACCCAACAAGAAATAGTAATGAAAAAGAGAGCAGAATGGGTAACCAAAATAAAAGATTATGAACTAATGATAAGACCCACCAAACTGGTTAGAGGAAGGGGTCTGTGTAAGTTCATAGCTAAGAACTCAAAGGAATAAGAGAGCTCAAAGGAATCAAAAGAACTAGAGAATGAAGTATCTCAGGTACTTTTGGTTAGCTTAACTGATTCTTGGTTTTGTGTTATAGCCTACTATCTGACTTATAGAGAGTGTCCTGCATGGTTAAAACCCAAAGAAAGACATAATTTAAGACTCTAGGAAGCCAAATATGTGATATGGCAAGACACTTTATTCAAGAGGGGCATAGATGGAACTTTCCTCAGATGCGTGGATAAAGACCAACAATTGCAATTGTTGAAAACTTTTCATAAGGAAGCCTGCGGAGGACATTTTTCTTCAACTGTCACAACTTTTAAAATTCTACGCAATTGTTTCTATTGGCCATACATGTTTAAAGATGCCTATGCATATGTCAGGAACTGTGAGAAATGCTAACTATTTTCAGGAAGACCTCAGTTAGCAGATCTACCTTTGAAACCTATCATGGTGGATGAACCTTTCAAGCAGTGGGGGCTAGATTTTATTGGACCAGTTAATCCTTAATCAAGTTCTAGTCATATCTAAATTTTAACAACAAGTGACTCTTTCACCAAGTGGGTTGAAGCTATTCCAACCAGAAAAGAAAACTCTCAAGTGGTGTGTGACTTCCTGAAAGACAATATCCTTGTACGCTTTGGAGTGCCATAAAAGATTGTATCTGATAATGCTACATATTTCTCATCACAAGAGCTAACCCTTTTGTGCTATGATCATAATATTTCATTTTTCCATTCATCAGATTATTTTCCACAAGGCAATGGACAAGTGGAATTGAGCAATAAGAATCTGGTCATCATCATGAAGAAATTGGTGGATGACAGTGGTAAAAACTGGCATAAAAATATTTTTGAAGCTCTTTGGGTTGATAGAATAACTCCCAAAAGAGCAATTGGTATGGCGAATTTTGAGCTGGTCTATGGAGTGGGTGCTCAAGTTTCACTTCCCCTAGAACTATCGACCACAAGATTGAAAACAACTATTTAAGATAAGACTTTTAGGGATTCTTTAGAAAAAAAGGATTATGTACCTACACAAGCTAGAGCAAGAAAGAGAGGCACTGGTGGATAAAATCACTGAACACCAAGCTAGGGTTAAGAGCATTTTTGACAAAAGAGCTAGACCTCAAAGATTCATGAAAGGAGATGAAGTGCTACTCTGTGATAAGAGGAAGGAACCAAAAGGAGTGCATAGAAAATTTGAATCATTATGGAAGGGGCCTTTCCTCATTGAATAAGAACTAGGATCAAATTCCTTTAAATTGTCTTATCCAGATGGGACAATCTTTCCATTCACTTATAATGTACAAGATTTAACACTTTGAAAACTTTGAGGCTCTTGTTGTGTAAATTTTTGTACATATTAGGTCTAGTTTTCTTTCCCACTATTTGTTTTTCCCATTCCTATTTTGGTTGTGTTGTTTCTTTTCCTTTCAGTTTTTGCGTAACCAGAGTTTTGAGTTCTCTACCTTTTGCGAAAATTAGTCCCCAGTTGGAGCCGATGTTAGTCCAAGTTTGACACTTGTACCTTCCTATTTTCTGATTCACCCTTGTATAATTTGATAACCTTATTTTCCCCTTAATCTTTTGAGTTTCCCCCAAGTTTAGTTGATTATCAAAACCTTTAGTTTGTTAGGTCTTACCATTATTTAAAAAGGTGTTAAGTTTCTTACTAACAAATTGTTTGAACAGTCTTGAACATTCTTGAACACCCTTGAACAGGCTTGAAATTCATTCAAGACGGTTCAAGGTAGTTCATATTTTGAAGAAAGATTTGACATGTACATAAAGATGATGGTGATGATTAATGAACCGATAAGCCATGAGATATGTTGAGGTATCAGTCATGGGATTATGACATGTCAGTGCAATTGAATCATCAAAATGGTGAACCTAACAGTATGAGGGCCTGAACTATATTGAACACATCTGAACCATCACAAACATTGTTCACTCATGTTCAAAGATATTTGAAAGGAAGACAAAATTATTGAAGGTTAATCTTTAAAAAGCTCAACAGTAGGTCCCATGAGAAGGTGTGCATTTAATGCTAAAAGATGGATTAAGTCAGCATGTCTGAGGTGTCCGAACAAAAATCAAGCTTTATGAGATGGACATTTTCGTAAATAGTAATTATGAATTGCATGCATAAGATGTCAAATCATATCTTTTTGCCTTTTCCTCCATAAAGATTTGCAATTAATAATCAGGTTTCTAACGCTCCCTCTAGTTAAGTTGATAATTTCACTTAAAAGTTTTAAATAATGACATTATTGAGAAACAAGCAGACAAAGGTAATGAAATTGGAGATCTAATAGTCAGGGAAATTTGCAAATAAAGGTGAGTTTGGATTTCCTCTCAATGGTATTGTCAAAATTTAGTAACAAAATAGAGAATCCTGTAGGAAATATAAGTTGTTGAAGGTATGAAATCTACTTTTCGTCTATTCGGAAGTGTATCAAGCTTGGTCTGTGATGGTCCTGTAGTGACAGACACTAACCTAGAAAATTATAATATAGAAGGTTTATTAGGTCACCTTTCCAATTCCCTTGTGGGTACACCAACCTTATAAATCTTGCATAGTGGGTTGTACACAACTGCAACATTCCCTCCCGCTGTCATATGCTCGAAACTAATTTTTGAATGCATTAAAAATTATGATCAACAAACTGAGACAATTAGGAAAAGAGATGGTAGTATCATGATGTCTGTCAATAGATAAATTGTGTCTCTAACTTTTCAAATCCCAGAATAGACCTTTTATGTGTTTTCTCCTTCACAGTCCATTGTTAAGTTTAAGGAGAATAGTGATGGGAATAAAACTTCCATGGCTAAAAGATGGTTGCTAAACCCATAGAGGGGAGGTTCATGGTTACGCAAGAAGTTGAACGTAGATCATATTCTCCCTTATATCAATGATGTCATGATAATTCTGCATAGAGTAAGAGGATCACCAGAAGCCTATCTTTTCTCTAACTGGATGTTCTGTTATATTCAAATTATTCTAGAAGGGAAGCAATTTTTAGATTGGGCTGAGTTGATTGCCAGTTCTATGAGGGAGTATCTCAATATGTCCAAATTAACTAGGAGTAGTTTCTTTATGTCTTTTGACCTTATGTATTATCTGGCTTGTAGTAGATAATGGTATAGAATGTCTCATGAACCCTGGGTCGATGACATGTGTGTTTATGAATATTATCCTGTCTTGCAGAAAAGTAATATAATTAAAAATTATAAAAGAGTACATGATGCATCAATGGGAAAAATCTATTTTGAGTTGGTTGGGATATGTGTTAAAAGAATCAGCTCAGAAGCCCAGGAAGTTGTGCCCAAGTATGGAAGTTTCTACATTCAATTCACTAAATTTACTTACATCAGGGTTGGGGATTTTGAAGATTCACCTATGAGATTACCCATATATGATTTTGACTATTTTGTCCTAGCTGAAATTTGTAGGTAGCTTGCCACTGTTCTAAAAAGATTTCTCCCTGAAGGGTAGTGGGAAAAGGCCTTTCCCATTAAAGTAGGCAAGATTTCATGTGAATACATGGCTGATGCAATAAGCATAGGGAGTGACCTTTGACACTTCGACTTCAAATTATACATGGAGAGAGAAAGGTTTAATAACAAGAATTATGCCAGTGGGAGTCTAGGGCTTAGGTCACATATGTTTCCTGTTCCTCACCTTGAAGACTTATGGGAGGATTGTACTGATGAATCTCAAGTAAAAGAAAGAGAACACTACAGGCTATGTATATCACGAATCTTATCCATGAGACTACAAATAAATGTAGAGGGAGTGAATGATTATAGCTCTAGTTTGATTGAACCCAAGTTTAAGAAGTCAGCTGAATAGGATGAGAATGTCATTAATTGGACTTAGAATAAGGAAGATAACATTAAGCAAAGAACACAACATGTGATCTACCTGAATGAAGAATGGTTGTTAGCGAAAAGAAAACAAAAATAGTCTAAATCTAAGTTAGATGAAGTTAGAGTTACCTCTTTTCCTTCCTTGACCTTTGTTTCTAACATTCCTACACTGATTGATAATGCAGGTTCAACAGGGAAGCAATAGGTTAAGGCTACTCCAAAGAAAGATACAACAAATTGTACACCTGGAGATTCTTTTCAAAGGCTCACAAGATCAAAGACCAGGTCTAAGATAAAGAATAAAATGGCCTAGGAGAATGTGCAAACTATCAATCTAGATGATGAAAAACTCAGAGATATGAGTTTCCAAATAGATGAAGAAGAAAAGGTGGGAAAAGATCTCTTTGACCCTTATGATGTTACACTGGAGATCATAGACACACAAATGAAGACACTTGAACAATGAGCTACAATGAATACAAAACCAAAGTGGTTGACTTATTCTATGAATAAGAATCGTATTTTGGTTCCTGTTTTGGTTCCTGTTTAGGATATTGTCAGTGAATACATTCAAAAAACTCCCAAGGCCAAAAAGATGAAGAACACTACTCAGATGTTTACAGATGCAAAAACAAGGAAGTGGACCACTGAAGTAGCCACTTATAGACTAAAGGAAGGAGAACAGGAGCTCATGGTTGAATATTTTGAAGTCACTAAGGTTGAATTGGGAACCATAGACCACGCAGGAAAGAATCATTTGTTCAAAGAAACAACCCAATAAATGTTATTGACTCACAGGAAAGATAACAAAGAAAAGAAAGAAATGAAATAGATGATTGTGTCACTATCTCAGCTCAAAAACACCTTCTATAACTTTGATGCTACCCCATTGATTCAATCTCCACAGGTCTTTAACCCAAGCTCTAATGAAAGCAAAAATCTACTGAAACAAGTTCAACGTGGCCAGACCTTAGTTTCCACTGTAGATGAATGAGGTGATTAAAAGTGGTCTCAAGTATGTCAAATATTCCTAGGTCATCCTTTATGATACCCAATCCTTGGTGGGAGAATTGAAAACACAATGAAAGGTATGGGATAGAGAAGAAGAGAAATGAGTTGTTTCTATGACGAAGTTCTCAGAGATTGAAAGGTACGGTTATACCAAGTTCTGTGCAGAATATTCTTTGAAATATTATGATGAGTCAAATTTCTTAGTTTTAAGGAAGAATATTGGCTAGCATATTTCGACCATCAGGAATGCTATAACCAAAACTAAGGATTGTGAAGTCGAGGCTAAACAAATCCAAAAAGCTATGTTGAATGAGCTGAAAGTTATCAATTCTACTTATGCATATTCGACAAGTTATGGTGATCAAGAACTCAAAGGAGCTCTAGGAGCATTTGAAGCCACCATGAACATAATTAAGGATAATATTGATCCAAAGGCCATAGATTTCAAAAATATGGCTAGGATTGAGTCCTTGCTTTACCTATGCATTGACCAACTCCTTGAGGTAATTGAAAAAGTCAAAAAATTTAAATGGAGCAAAGAAGCCTCAATGGATAGGATCCTGGAAATGAAGACTCTGCACTTGTTGGTCGCTAAGGAACTTATTGAGGCATACAAAGAATGGAAATCATCTCATTCCATTGATGATGAAGGAGAAAGCCCTGTTGGAAGCAAAGAACGTGTCACTGATAAGGAGCCCGATTTGGAAGTTTAGTTTCTTTTAATTGCATGAAAAATTTTAAGGACAAGTGTCCTTTTTACTCTGGTTCTGTTTAATAACTGTTGGTCCAAGATGTTAGGTTTTCAAGGAGATCTATCATTTTGTTGAAACTATAAGTAAGGAAGTTAGAAACTATGAAAGAGTTTAGATATTTTGAGACTAGATATAATTTGGATAGTTGGTTAGTTCTTAGAGAGATACTTGAAAGAATCTAGTTTTTACTGTGAAAATAATATATACATTTTTGTTTGTGCTATAATGATGATATATACATATACGATCATATTTCAAATATGTGTTGTTTTAAATGAGTGGATGAATGTTTTGTGCTAACATTTTAATTCATTTCGTATTGTGTTTTGAAAGTTTCATAGTAACTTGACTTGATCTGTTATCTTGTTTTTAAATCATTGTTATTCTATTTTCACATAGTTATCATTCACAGAAAACTGTGCATTTTCTCTCTCCATTCTTTTAAGTTTCTTTTGTTTAAGTAATGTTGTTGTGCTTTTAATCTAAGAATGATAATTCAACCTTTCTAAGCTTTTTGGTTAAAAGCCAAACTCATAAATTAGTATTAGAAATTCATTGAAGATCAATTCTAGGGAGCTGTACCTAAGATAAAATTCAGAGGGAAGTGATCAAAGAACACTTACCCAACTATTAGTAATTGATTGTCTTTCAAGTGGGTAATAGAGTGAATTTTTAAGAAATATATATCAAAGGACAAATATGTTCACTAAATAGAACATAGTAGAGACATAAGGGTTTTTGAAACATTTTGGGTTTCACTCATTATTCAAGAAATTAGAGTTGAGTTCTGTGTCCTGTAGCTAGTTACAAAATTGTGTAGAAAGGTTTACAAGAAAGTTTGAAATCTGTAAGGGGAATTGCATTTACATTTCTCCATGGGAGGTCTGACCATCCACCATGAGGCAAAAATTCATGATAACCTTCTTTAGGACCAGAGGTGTTAGAAAGCATTTTAGGATTGTGGGTGATTGGATTACTTCCTGAAGCTCACAGGTTTTGATGAATTGCTATGAAGTTTGCAAGATCTCTTAGGAATAATTTGGTAATTGTGAAAGGTTTGAGAGTAGAGGTTTTAGAGAAAATAATAGCTTAGGTGACCAACTTACCTGTTGAAGGTGACAATTTTACTGAAACCAAGGATGCTAAAATAACTCATGCCCAATTTACTTTGCATGGTAACCCAACTCTTTCAATGGACAAAAAAGGAACAAAGAGGTTCTCACTACCACCATACTACATTCCAACAGCTTCATATGTGATGAGATACCTTACCTGTGAGGGCTGACTTTCATATCTACATTTTATCCATTTTAAGTTACTCAACCATATTCAACACGACAACCAAAGAATGAATCTTCCAAATGTCCTCTACAATTTTCTTCTCTACAGTGCTATTGAGGTCCAAAAAAGTACACCTAATTTTGTGTCACACCATTGCTTGATTAAGCCTTTGGTTGAAAGGGCATTGAGGGAAATTTCTACCATGCCTTGGGATGCATTTGTGGCTATTAACAAGTTGAAACATGGAGATATAGGGCCTAGGGGGACTCCATTGTTCCATAGGGTTAGCAGATCTAAGGGGAATTTTAAAATTAGGGAATATCCTTCATCCTCACAGGTCCAATTTTAGGAAACCCCTGTAGCAGAAGCTCCTACACATGAATATATAGTTGAGGCTCAAGCCTCAAAGACCTCTACTGATGACACATAAGTTGTTCGACTTGTAGACACTTAAATTTGTCCATTCCCACTTAATATTAATATTTATTAATACTTGTCCTTAACATTATAGTTGATTTTAATTAATTAACTATAATGTTATATTCCTCTATTTATTTAATTAAAATTTATTATTAATTAAATAAATTCATTTTCCCTCTTGTATTTAAATTTTATTTAAATACTATAGTATATTAAATTAAATTTAATATATTATCCTTCCATCTCTTATTGTAAAATAAATTTGATTTATTTTATCCCTCCACTAGCTAAAGTTCTTCTAAACCTTGATTGAATTAAAATTATTTTAATTTAATCGTAATTTACCTTTTCTAAACTTACCTCTTGCTAATTATTCCTCTAATCTTGATTAAAGGTAGGATTACCTCTAATCATGTGCACAATCACCTTTTCCAAGGTGAGGGTTGACTTTTTTCCTCTTTTGCCTCTTAATCCTAGCCACTCATTTCTTTTGCCTCTTAATCTCCTTCACTCCCACCAAAACCCTACCTGACCCTTCATCTCAGCCACTCATTTTCCACCACTTAATCTCAGCCCTCCATATTTCATAGCAAATCCATGAAAGGAGGCCTCACTCCTCATTTTTCAACTAGTTAGTGAATTGAGCATTCTTGCACACTTGAGCACTTAAGCATTTTAGCATTCTTAGTGATTTCATCTTCATAGTTTTTGCATTTTATCTTAGTTTAGATTTCATTTCTTTCATGATAATCTAGATTCACTTTCATAGTTTAGTTTTGAATCTTTCACTCTCACCTTTAGTTTAGTTTTCATCTCAATCTAGTTGTTAATCTCTTGCATTTTCATCCTTAGAATAGATCTTTGCATTGCATCCATCATTTGAGAGATTTGGGGCAAGTTCCACATACTTGTGCTCAAATATTCATCATTTTGCATCTATCATAGTGGGATTTTATTGCATTGTTTTGGGAGAGCACACCCACAAAATCTCTAAGAGAAAATCAAACAAGTCTTGGGTGCACTTGTTTTAGCTCATCAGAGGTTGTGGTGAGAATTTGGTTGTATTTCAAGTTCTTTGCATGCTTTAATTTATTGGTATATCTTGTGTTTTGCATGTTTTGACTTGTTGTGCAGTTGCAAGAATTTTCATTGCATACACCACTAAAACCTAATATTGAGAGTACACCCCAGAGCTCTGTGAAAAATAGGTCAGCAAGAAGGAAGGAAAAGTGAAAGGGGAAGGAGATTGATCCAAAAAAAGAGGAAATAGAGAAACGTGACACTTTAAAAGTTTCTCCCCCCCCTAAGAAAAAGAAAAATTGATCAGAGAGACACTCCTATAACCACTGCTAAAAATAAGAGCCATCCAAGGAAAAATAGAAAAGGAAGTACCTCTGAGGTTATGAAAGAAAAATACACTAGTAAGAGTCATAGATTAAGGGGAAAACCCCGAATGAAGAATCAAGAACAAGAATCAATTTCTGTTGTAATTTAGTCCTCTGAATCCATTGATGTAAAGGAGGAGTTAAATGCTAACCACAAGGAGGATACAATACCTGAGAATCAAGACATCTTCATGGAGGAGAGTACTCCACAAACAAAGCCATAAATGTTCATGGAATAGGGGGATGTTGCATAGGAGGTCTCAATAGTAGTTGAAGAACAACATGTTCCACAAAGTCAGGATTTAGATGGCCTTTCCCAATTGGTTGCTGTAGCACAACAAATGATAGAAACTTCCATAGTAGTATGGGTAGGGGGAAAGGTATTTGAACCACCAATGATATATTCATCTATAGAGGACCAAAGGCCTGATACACCTGCTAATATTTCTACCACACTTGCTGTAGGAATAAGCCTACACAAAGACATGTTGATACGATGGGCTCTATGGAAGCTAGAGAAGGAGAGATTGAAAATAAAAATTGATAATCAGAGAATTGAGATTCAACACAAAGATGAGGAAATTAACAAACTAAAAGATAGGATTACCACTATTATAACCCTGGTTCCCAAGTTTATGCAATGCAGGTCACCAAAATGTAGGTCACCAGTTAGGGTTTACACCCTCTACCTTAAGGGTTAATATTTAAATATTAAATTGATGAGTGTGGTACAAGGGTTAAATCCATCTATGGAAACAACTTAGGAATTCTATGATATGTAGAACAACTCTCCTACAACCATTAAGAACTTGTTGTGTGAATTTTATTTGCACAATTTTGTTGTTCCTCATGATGCCAATTAGAACCCACTTTTTCAGATAGGAGACATCCAATTATGAGCATTTATGTCATGGATACAAAACAAGAATAGCAGGGAACTTTAGGCTAGACCTTATAGGCATGAAGAGGCAGATACTCCATTGCTTATAAGATTTGTGTGTAAGGAGGCCAAGAAACTCTACTATGACTGACTATGGTTATTCACAGATAATAATCATAGGGGAAGAATCTAGGGTTTAAAGGATGATGCATTCCAAGAGCATGAGAAAATGGCCAGACTTGAAGGATAACTAGTCCTTGAATCTATTATTCAGTGATGGAATAGTTTGCCAAAGAGTTTGAAAAAGGTTGAGCTACATTCTCCAAAAAGCTATGTAGTTGCAACAAAAAAGGCACCGTGGTACATTGAACTGGGCCAAGAAAGGGAAGAATGTTGCATTTCTCTAAGGTTACAACCTCCACTTTTACTTTGGCCACTTTTGAGCATGGTTGATGATGGTAATGAGTATGACATGAATGAAGAAGTGACTAGGTGACAAAGGTTGAAGGAGAGAAAGGGATGTTACTAGAGCTTAGCAAAAGGGGGAGTAGGATAGAGTTCAACCCCAGACTATAGAATGAATGACAAGATCATAAACTTTGAAAATTGTTGGAGCACATGAAAGACCTTAAGTTGGGGGGAATGATGGGCCAAAATAGTGGCCAATTTTATCTATGTTTCTGCTGCTTTGTTCTAAAACTATATTAATTTTTATGGCGTTTTAAGACTCTTTTACTATTATAGGTCCAAGACTTTGAACAACATTAACAATATTTGCTAGTCATATAGCTATGGACTTATATCGACCTTTAAAGGAATACTTCATGTTTTGAACTTTAGTTATCTTTATATTATTCCTTTGTGAATGATTGAAGTGTAAAGGGTTCCTGCAACAAAGTAGTTTATTTTCCTGCAGCCATTTGATGTATGCATATTTATGAGATCTGATATTTAATGAATGAATGCAATGTGAAAATGAATGTACCTGCATGTTTTTTGCTCCTAACCCCTCGCTGCAGGAACAAGTCAATAAGGAGGAATGACTAATAAAAAATACAGTGGATCTCATCAAGTTCTTGGACCGAGTCATTCAACATGGAGAGATAAGTAAGGACAACATTGAATACCTAGTTGATTCACCTACTTCTTGGTTGAATCAGTTAGTGATGTTTTAATGTTCAGCAAATCCATGAAGTAGTTGTCCTATATTCTCTCCCACAGATAAGAAGAAGATTGTTTCTTTCTTGTTGAGAAAGTTTCTCATTTTTGCTTTAATATAATAACTACATCCACTTATTTTGTTGGAAGTGGTGAATAAGTCAAAGTTAGTTAGTTATAAGTTTTAGTATAAATAAGTTTCTGAAGCACCCTCTAGGTACTCTCCAATTTTGGAGTTTCAATCATGTTGAAAATTTTCCAAGGCATAAAAAAGTACCCTTAAAAGCCCATTTGAAAAGGCCCACTTTAACATTGAATATCTAAGTGCCCAATGGGAGTTATGAGAAAATGCCTTAGAAATGTGTTCAATGCTTATCATTAAGCCTTTGAGTTTATCTATAGACCCCTATCGTCAACTTTGACAAGTCTTTGATATACAAAGTTTGAGGGGGTTTGTATAAATATGCATGTTGCACTTTTTCAGAAAATTTGAACAGCCTACCTTGAGGATTTGGATCTTATGCCTTGTTGATGACTTTTGCAATATGTGTTCCCTTGTATTGTAGACATGAAAAATATCCATCTTTCCTAGTTTTAGACCCTGATGGATCCATTTGACCATTTTTCTCATCCAATTCCAAAGGCATTTTCTTCAATTTTCCTAAGTATACAATGCAAATGTTACCATATTGCCAACTTTAAAGGCTAATAAAATTTGATTGGTTAACTATCAGGGAAAACTAGTTGCAACCTTGTATTTGATATATGTGAATGACTTGTTGTGGGTCCACAACACACACCCCATTTTTTGGTCCTTTAACCATGGGGACCCCCTTCTTTTTTGTCCTTTTGGTCTTCTCATGTCTGCCCCTTTCTCGGTCCCCACCAGGTCAGTCTCATTGAAGGGTTGTCGATTCATTAAAACAAAGAGAAGATATTTTTTTTGACCTTTCAGCCCTTTCGGCCTTTTTGGAGGACCAAAGTCCTTGAAATACCGAGATGGCCAAAAGGCCAAAATTCTAAAATTCCAGTGTTTTGGCTTCTGAAAACACCAAAAAGGCCAAAGGTGTCCACCTTCAAACTTTTGGCATTTCGGAGGCCGAAACGCCGAAAGCATCGACTCCACTTGCGGGTTATAAATTGGCAAAAGGGCCCGCATTCAATCACTTCATTTTTTTTTTGTCCCTGAAATTTTGAGAGTTCACAACTTTGAATATTTTTCCCTCACCCCTTGTGATTGATCACCCCGTGCCATCGAGCTTCGCCATGTCATCCTCCTCCACTCCTAGCTCAGTCGAGGTAGGTTCCTGGGTCATGCTTAGCATTTTATTTCCTTTTCTTGGTTTAGGTTAGGGTTTTTTTTGCACCTGGTGCTTGTCCATCCCAATTTGTGCTGACCTCCCCTCCCCTTGGTCTCCTAGGACCTTGTGGGAACCTTCAAACTTGGCAGGGAGTCCCTCTTGGTCGGGTCGAGTTGGGACTTTTGTGTTTTTTAGGTTAGGGTTTTTTTTTTGGTTTTCCAGTCATGGCCCTTGTCACACGTTTTCAGCCTCTGAAAGGCCGAAAACCATTTTTTTAGTCTATTGCCCAAGTATCCATCAGAGATTCAGCCTTTTCAGCCTTTTGGACATCTGAAAGGTCCGAAACACCGACAAGTCTGAATCACCGAAAATGTTGGATTTTAGACTTTTAGAGTTCAGCCATTTTAGAATTTTGATGTCCACAAAAAATTTTGGGCTTTTGCATGCCGAAAGACCGACAAAGTTTTCTCATCAACAATTGCCTTTTTTGCACTTTTGGCCTTTTTAAACTTTGAACCAGTTTTGGTGCCCGAAACCCTGAAAGGGCCGAAAATGCAAAAAAGGCATTTCTAGCTACTTAAAGAGATGTTTAACTCTATTTCTTAGATTAGTAAATTTTCTTTTAGTTTTCTCTTCAATAAGATATTGATACTTGCATTCACCTCACAGTGATGCTTGAACAAAAGACAACATCTCCGATGAAATACCAATACAAGGGGAATCCCCCAGCTTCAAAGGTTAGGAACAAACACATGGAAATCACCGACACTAACATTGGGAATGTAGACTGGGATCAGTTCCTGGTGCAATGCTCATAGCTAGTAGTGAGATCTGAGAATTGCACCACCCTAGTCCTATCTGGCTTGGTGAATGGAGTAGCCCACCCTGTATCTATCTCATCATTAGAGCTGATTATAACCTTGGCCAATCATTACAACTTAGATGAGAGAGTAGTCTAAAACACGGAGGGACAGGTAGTACTCGATATAAGCCCAGATATCATAAAGGAGGTTTTCCACCTCCATAAATGCATATACAAGTTCTATAACTTCTACATTGGAAAAGGGCTACAATGGTTCAACAACAAAGAAAAGGAAGCCTATGAAATTGTAAATTATTACTACCTCAAGCAACCTCTCCCAAAGAATAGGTTGGATAAGATAGACCTCTGGCAAGGATACTTAAAGGATGATATCCAGGTGGCTGTAACATTGATAAGCCGGGTTTATGGACTACCTTAGTCCATCCAACTTGAACCCTAGATGATCTTACTAATAGAAAGGATCAGAGGCCGTAAAGCAAGGTTTGACTGGGGTTCCATCATCAGTGATAGATTGGATGAGCAGTTGGTTGTAGTAAATCATAACCCCAAGTTCTACATGAGCACCTATATAGTATACCTGTTGGCAACACAGGCAGACTACCCAGGTCTTAACAAGAGGGGAAGAATAAATGACCCAAATTATTGACCCCACATTATGTACCCTTAGCTAATGAAGACAAAAAAAATGCCAGAAGTTGCCCTGATTACAGGATAGTCAACGATGCTTTCATATTTGATGTAATCTGATCCATTGAGGGTGATTTTGCAAAAGGATGTTAGAAGAGGCATCTGCCAAGGTAAGGGCTATCAGGGCCTATTATATACAATTTAAAACATTTACTTACATTTGGGTAGCAGGATCAAACTTAAAACCAAAGAAGCTACCCAGGTATCCGTTTGATTGGATAATCATTTTGGATATGGCAAGGTAGCTTGCAGATTCTTACGAGCATATAAAGCATAAGAAGAAGCATTGTTGGGATTTTCCTATCTCACTGGGCCCATATACCCTACAAGATATGAAGGTCTATAAATCATTGGCCTTCGAATGGGATGAATTCCCTCTGCAGCTTTACAAGATAGTGCAGGCTCATTTCAACCCCATAGGCACGTACAAACATATTATTGGCAAGTTCTACATTCATGAACAAAGCTTAGAAGATCACTGGATGAATTGCATAGATGACCATGAGGTCAAAATCTAGGATTATTGTAGAATGTCTCTTGCCTTGTCAAAGGAAGTCTTGAAGACTCCATTTCCCATAAAACGTTTGGGAGTATGATTTAGATGAGGTCTTAGAAGCCATTTATATTGACAACAAGATATATGACATGCCTATCAGGAACACAGAGATTGATAAGGATGAAAATGATGATATTAACTTCCGGGTAAGGCATGTGATGAGAACAATAGAGAAATGGATTAAGAGGCCGTACAAAATGAGCTTGATACCTGTTAAAACATTGATGGAGCCACCCAAGAAAGTAGATAAGCAGTGAGGGGAGAAATCTACCATCCCCAAGTATAAAAAGGCACCACCTTAGAAGCAACCGATAGTATACGGTCATGAATGTCTAGTGGAATATGGTTCCAATCGAAGGCATAAAAAGAAAAGGATGATAAGGTAGATAGATCCTCTAGTAGAGGTATCATAGGCTCCATCAAGTGAAGGTCCATCCACCTCTCGCCAATCTCCTTCGACCACTAAAAAGGGGAAGAAAACATATAAGTGGAAAAGAACTTTTGTCTCTCCACGATTGGAAATCGTGCAGGAGGAACCATAAGGAGAAGAAAAGGAAGAAGAGGCACAAATAGTTAGGAGGACTAGGTCACAGAGGAGGAAAGAGAAAGAGACTATTAGGAAAAATCAAGAGGACCCAAAAGAATAGGATAATCCCTTGGATGCCTTAGGGTCAGATGAGTTTCAAATATGTGACTTTGAAGGTCCAGAGGGATTTTCAGATCAAGGGCAAGATACGTACAGATATGATATGGGATCCCCATCCCTCTTTCAACCCCAAGTGACCCTCACTCCACCTCTGACCCAGTTCACCTATCCCTCAGTGAATGTGTCCACTACAGAGATAAGCTCTACTTTAGCCCAAGGGCCTGAGACCCAAGATACGGGGGTAGCATAGAACATAGTAGCAGACAAGGTGGTATAAGAGAGTTCAGTTTCTACTCCACCACCTCACACCCCTACTCCACTAGATTCTCAGATGCCTCCCTCCACCACCATTGTTCCCAAATCTAACACCAACTCCAACCCCTTCTACTTATACTCCCTCATCTCCCATATTAATCCCAACTCCAACACCTACTCCACCACCATCATTCCCTTTGCCTTGCTCCACCCTTACCCCCCAGAGGGCAGTAAGTACTGAAGAGGTATCACCCTTCAAGACCATACTGGAGGCCATGAATGGTCTTAATTCAAAAATGTTGATCAATTCATTAGAGGATGAAGGCCAAGACAAAGAAGAGGAAGGTAGAACAACGGAAGAAGATAAGGCAGAAGAAGAAAAAGGAGAAGAAGAAATACAAGGGGAAGGGATGGATGAAGGAGTAGATGAACAAGGAATGGTACAAGAGAAAGAGGCGGAGGAAGGAGTGACCTCAGGATCTCAAAAATTAGCACCTATCCTCCATGTTTCCCCATATGATCCAGTGACTACATCTTGTAAACCTACTTGGTTTACCAAAGAAATACAGCTTAAAAGAAGGACTTATACAGATGAGGTAGAAGGGAAAGAAATGAGTATGACATCTGTAGGGAAAGCCTTCCAACAAATGGAAATTAGTGTGCCTGCAAGGAAAATATCTAATGTCACTCAAGACACTAGAGGTCACTGGAAGGCACAAATAGCAATCCCTCCCATGAGCACTTCTCAAACACCAGCCACATTGGAAGACGACACATTCAAGGAGGTGGACTTGGGAAAACCTACTATAGAAGGGAGAAAGACATTGGAATCCTTAAGGATTAAGCACACTCTAGGGTTCATGAGTAAAGATGAAAAAACCATAAAATCAATGATGTAAACAAACAAGGCCTTGAAAAGGTACATTCACAAGGTGGTAGGTCCCATTGACCCAAACTACCCAGAGGCTTCATTACAGGCCATGCTAGACAAAATGCTTACACCAAATTTTCCAGCAAGATTAACCCCTTCCTTCATCCAAGCAAGTGCAGATTGGAGGAATGACTTTGAGCAATTTGGAGAGAAAGCCATCAGGTTGGTATTCAGGCCATACAAAAATATCTTGGTTGAGGCTAATCTGTTGATTGATCTGGTGGAGAATGAGGGTGGTTTGGATTCTGAAATAAGTAAATGGAAAGCCACCTTTCGAGACTTGGAAGTGATCCAGAAATAATGTTTCCAGATTCCAGTCAAGATATATGAGGGGGAGGAACTAGACAACTTCAAGGCATAGATCAAGCGAATAGCCAAGACAATAAAGGTCTACAAGAGATATTTGGCCTCCATAGAAGGAAAGCACAAGTAAGTTATAGAGTGGATAAGAGAGATGGATGTCTTTTTACAGGGATTGGCCTCAACTTATATAGGGACCAAGACAAACTTACCCTATGACCGTCAAAGGAAGTGGTTCAGTGATTCAGGGATATTCTAGAAGGTGTTAAATCCAAGGAGGCCTTACACCATGTTGTTCCCTTTTCTTGCTGACATAAAAACACTCCTCAGAAGGTTCACTCTATTTATCCCTGACATTGATCAAGCATAGAGTAGAACAACAGTAACAAGGTCTTAAGACCTCCTACACTTTGAGCTCCACAAACTCGGGCAGGATTACCCTTGAAAACTTAGAATAATGAAATCACTAAATTATTCTAGTTTGCTATTGGTGGAATTAAAAGGAATGATCACTGTAAATTTTACTAAAACAGACCAAACTGAAAGTAAAGATTGATTTTAATAATGATAGTCATTTGATTGAATGAAAAATAGACCAGTGCTCAATCTTAGGGCATGGAGTCATCTTTGAATAATGTTAACCAGCATGATTGAGAACAAAACTTGAGGCAATTATAGGATCTGACACAAACATAGATATACCTTATATATCTACCTCAGTACACTTAGCCAAATCAATCCATCAGATTCATTTGCTACCCTGACCTTTGTTGAATTATCTCTAAGGTATATTCTCTCCTTGAAAGAACCCTAGAAGTATTTCATAATCTGCCTGAAAAATATATAAATTGAAAATGCTCCTAGAACATTCAATTTAAACAAAATTCAAAATGCTAAAATGAAGACAGAAAATCCATCAAATGTTTCAGAAACTGTAAACTGGATTTTATTCAAAAGTCATCATCAATTAATACATTCACAGAGATTTCTCCAAAAGACCAGATATATTGGTTCTCAAAACCAAGATTTACAATTGACTTAGTATTATTTTCAGACACAATAATGACCATCCTTTTCCCAGTAGTCTTGGAATCCTTTTATAGCACAAGGATGCAACAAGCTACCGACATACTGGAAAAGATTACAAAATTGTTGCAACAACTTTGCAACAAAATTTTTGCAACCGAACATAGGTGGCAACTAATTTACAAAGCCTGAACAAATTTTGTCTTTTATGGCTTAACCATATTTGATTCATCCTTTTAGCTTTGAATCCCATCTGTTCACTTCTTTGACGGTGGGCCAATCAAAGGTCTTCTCTTCTTCAAGCTTGGAAATGGCTTCCACCCACCTGGCATCCATGGCAGTTCTGGCCTCAGACACAAATTTTTCCATATCTCTTTCAACTTTACAGAAGCCATCAATCAGTTCGTTGCAATACTCTGCATTTGTGTCTTTTTCAAGACGTTGCTTTATATCCTGATTTCCCAGTATGGCATAAAAACCGGATTCCTAATCTGATTGTGCTTGCAACTCCCCTGTTTATTTATAAATCTTTGGGATCAATGGTGGACATTGATCACCAAACAGTTGTAACTTACTATTTATCAAATCTGATTTGCCATTAAAGAAGGCAAAAGTATCATTCAACTTACTTACCATATCAATGGTATCAGATACTTTATCCAGGAAGTCATCACTGTACAACATAGCTGTTTTGAGTTTATCTAAAACTCTTTCCTTAGCTGACCAAAGCTTGAAAGAAGGCTCTAGGAAAATCATAGCTTCTGTAGCTATCTTTGAAGCTTCTTGTAGGGATCCATATAATGTATAAACTACACCAATCTTATTCTTCAGCACTTCAATCCTATGCTACAATATGAGCAACATAACAGATACATCATTCATGCCCTGTTCCTGTGAGATGCCCTTTGACTGTGTTTCTGCCAAAGTAGAGTCTTCCTTAGTACCTTTCACAACATCTGTGACAACATTGGCTGCCTCTTCAATAATTGGAATCTTTTCCCTTTTACTTTCTTCCAATTCTCCCTTCAATCTGGCAATCTCCTCTTCAAGTGTGTGGTTCTTGACCACCACTTCCTCATGTTTCTTTGCCAATGCCATCATTTGGCCAAAAGCTGTTTCATACCTTTTGGACAAGTCATCAACTTTTTCCAAGTTCAT
>MU227747.1:1985915-1999470 GCA_018584345.1 Thuja plicata
GGAAATCTTCATCACTAACATAGAGTATTATATAGATTTTTTGATTACATAATCAGGTGTTTGTATACAAGCAAAGGTTTCCACGGATCCATAAAGTAATAGATGTGTCCCAAAAGTCTGACTATAGAAAAATTAGTATTGACTAGAGAGTGTTTAAATGAGAAATAGTGTTAAGATTATGTCAGATTGGGGTAGGCCTCACATAGCCTAGAGCTACGAGAAACTAAAAACATATGACACCTTGGTCATAGTACACAACATACCTCTAAAGCTGGATTGCAAGCCTTTTAGGCAATGACAAAGACCAGTGAGCCCTACCATGGATCCCTTGATCCAAAAGGAAGTCTAAATTAAGTTTCTTGATGCCAGAATCATATTCCCAATTTGACATTCTACTTGGGTTGCGAACCTAGTATCCGTGAGAAAGAAAATTGGAGAGATCAGACTATGCATAGACTTCTGAAACCTCAACAAATCCTCTCAAAAGGATAATTATCCACTCCAATCTCTTGAAAAAGTGTTGCAAAAGGTCAATGGGTCTCAAATGATGTCATTCCTAGATGGTTACTCTAGTTACAACCAGGTGATGGTGCAAGAAGAAGACAGGATGAAAATGACATTCACAACTAAATGGGGAACCTTTGCCTACCGACGGATGCCTTTCAGACTAATTAACGCCAGAGGCACTTTTCAAAGGGAAATGGAAATAGCTTTTAAAGGAATAGTTAGGAGGTGCATTATCATCTACATGGATGATCTCACGGTATTCTCAAAACAAAGAGCTGACCACATAAATGATCTCAGAAAATGCCTTCAAAGATGTAAGGAATTTGGGATTTCCCTCAATCCCAAGAAATGCATGTTTGGGGTAATTAAAGGTAAGCTCTTAGGACATATCATCTCCAAAAGTGGGATAGCCATAGACCCCAAAAGGGTAAAGGATATTCTAAATTTGAAACCGGCACATAGCCACGAAGAATTGAAATATTTCTTTGGGAAGAACAACTTCATAAGGAAGTTCATTAGTGGTTTTGCAGAGATAGTAAACTGTTAAATGACATGCTCAAGAAAGACGTCAAGATTGAATGGAATCTCCTAGCCAAGAATTCTTTTGAGGACATAAAAAATGCCATTACCATGAAACTGGTCCTCATCATCTCTGACTACACCATCCCCTTCAAAGTTTACTCTTTTGCATCAGAACATTCATGCGCAGGCATCCTCACATAGAAGAACAACATCGAAGATGAAAGACCCATAGCTTTCATGAGTTTCCCTTTCAAAGATGCTGAGATAAAGTACCCAAACCTAGACAAATAATCATTTTCTCTTGTCAAGGCAGTAAAGAAGTTCTGACACTATATCTTGAGGAGTAAAGTCATTGGGGTAGTTGCTGATGCAGCCGTGAAGTCTCTTTTGATGTAGAACGAGCTAGGAGATTCGAGAGGAAAATGGATGGAAATAATCCAAGAGTTTGACCTAAAGATACAACCTATGAAACTAGTGAGGGGCTAGGGCTTGACGATGCTGATCTCTGGGACTGAAGAAGGACTGATCTGCCAAACCTACACTGATCAAGGTGTGTTCACTGATGTATGGTATCAATACATAGTGTACTATTTGTTGTAGAATCATTGCCCAGAAGAGATGAATGGTTACCGGAGGAGAGCTTTAAGGATCAAAACCAGCTCCTACATGTTGAAGAATGGACAATTGTATAAACACAACTATGAGGGTCTGTACATAACGTGCTTGGACAGACTTGAGGTGAAGCAAATCCTAGAAGATTTCCATGACAAATACAGAATGGGACATGGATCAGCTGAGGAAAATGCTCACCAAATATTAAGGGGAGGATATTTATGGCCTACAATATTCAAGGACACTAGTGACCATGTGAGATCTTGCCACACTTGCCAAACTAGCACAACTTGAGAGATAAATCCCATAATGCCCTTACAACCAGTATATGAGGTATGCCCATTTGTACAATGGGGCTTAGATTTTGTTGGAGTGATTAACCCCCCATTGTCTATAGGACACAATTTTATTTTGATAGCTACTGACTACTACACACGCTGGACGGATGCTCAAGCACTAAAGAATTGTACTACAAAGGTCATGACCAAATCCTTGGAGGAGCACATCATAACTAGGTTTGGAATATCATTCTATTTGGTATGTGATAATTCTCCCTCTTTCTCTTCTGCCTCACTCACACAATGGGCCTTCAAAAACTAGGTAATCCTCAAATATCTTCAAATTATTATCTGCAAGGCAATGACATAGCAGAGTCTATAAACAAGAACTTAACAAAAATGATCAAACACCTCCTAAATGACAACCCCGGGGATTGGCACACATAACTAAAATATGCTCTATGGATTGATTGTGTAAGGATCAAGAATGCCCCGAGGACGTCCCCATACCAACTAGTCTATGGATTGAAAACATTCTTCCCTATGAACATAAAAATCCCAATTCTAATATTCATGGACCAATATGTGGGAGGGGAAGACCGAGTGCAAGTTAGGCTCATGAATCTCCTTAATCTAGAGGAGAAACAAACATTAGCCCTAGAGCATATATCAAAGCATCAAGCCATAGTCAAGAGATGGTTCGACAAGAGAGCTACCATTAAAGCCTTCAGGATCTCTAACCTTGTCCTCATGTGGGATAAGGTGAAAGAAAGACTGGTTAGCCACACCAAGTTCCAAAGATTGTGGATAGGCCCTTACCAAATATCTGAGATCCTGGGGGAAAACACTTTTAGGATCAGCACATTGAACGGAGAGTTGACCCCATTTCTAGTCAATGGGAAATTCCTCAAGCATTACTTTGGATCCTAAATAGGACTGCCTTCCATCCCTTGTACCATAGTCCCTTCTTCATTCTTTTGTTTTTTTCCCCTTTTCATCTTCCTCGTCGTCAGTCCTTTCTTCTATTTGTGGTTGCCCTTTTTACCTTTGTCGGGGCTCATTTTTTGTTTTGGGTCAGTGTGTTTTGGGTCCATTCCAATGTAGTCCATAAGACAGATCAAAGGTATTTCTTAGTCAAATTCTCTAGGGGAGTGTGTAATACGGAGAACACTCCCAAAGACGAAGTGGTGACAGTTATCATTGACCGACAAGAAGAAGTTCAAAACTTGGTCATCCTGATCACAAAACACACTAAGAGAAGACACTCGAGAGCATTGGTTCCTTGAGAATTTGTCAGTTGTGACCAGATTTAGTGCATGGATTCAGGTACCCACCAATCCTAGAACCCAAGTCTGAATAGATGCGAAGGCAATAACAGAAAAAAAGAAATAGCTGGAGAGAGAGCAAATAAAGCACACAAAAAGAAAAGTGTCCCAAAGAGGTCACACGTATGGGATTTGGGTGGCATAGCCTAATCATCACTCAGATAAAAAAAAAAAAAAAGGAAAGAGAAAGAAAATTAATTACTATTGTGGACCTGAACACAAGGAGTACATAAACACCCAGGACTTGATACATTTCAAAAGCACACGGAAGAAATAAAATGACAGTCCCAAAGACAAAACTCTCAAAGCAAGAAAGCTATAGCCTAGCAGACAAAATGAACTTGGGTGACTATAAAAACCTCTACCAGGGCTATGAATGCCCAACCAATAGTAGAGAAAGGTTATACTTGGGATTTGGGGAAAACTTTGTTGGGGCTATGAACACCTGATTGGCAGCAAAGCTCTTTCCGGGAAACCTTGGTCTACTTGGAAAAGGTTGGGAGAAGCTGGAAATTTTTTTGGTTACCATAATCAAAAGTCAAGAAATAAATACACTTGAACACACACTGGGAAACCATCAGAAAACATCAGATTGGAAGTCATTGAAAGATGGTCAGCACCAACACCTCTTGGTTTCGCTCTGCTGCAAAGCTACAACCTGGAAGAGTATTGATGATGAAGAAATGCCTTGGTCATTCCTCCTTTTTTCCAAGCTATTTGTTGTGGGTCCACAACACAACCCCATTTTTTGGTCCTCTGACCATGGGGACCCCCCTTCATTTTTATCCTTTTGGTCTTTTTGCGTTTGCCACTTTCTCGGTCCCCAACAAGTTGGTCTGATTGAAGAGTTGTCGGTTCATTAAAACAAAGAGAAGACATTTTTTTTGGCCTTTCGGCCTTTTTGGAGGACCAAAGTCCTCAAAATACTGAGATGGCTGAAAGGCCAAAATTCTGAACTTTCAGTGTTTCGGCCTCTGAAAACACCAAAAAGGCCAAAGGTGTCCACCTCCAAACTTTTGGCATTTCGGAGGCCAAAATGCCGAAAGCACCGAATCCACCCGTGGGTTATAAATTGCAAAAAGGGCCCGCATTCATTCACATCATTTTATTTCTATCCCCAACATTTTGAGAGCTCACTACTTTGAATATTTCTCCCTCGCCCCTTGTGATTTATCACCCCGCGCCTTCAAGCTTCGCCGTGTCGTCCTCCTCTGCTCCTAGCTCAGTCAAGGTAGGTTCCTACCTCATGCTCAACATTTTCTTTCCTTTTCTTGGTTTAGGTTAGGGTTTTTGTTTGCACTTGGTGCTTTTACATCCAATTTTGTGCTGACCTCCCCTCCCCTTGATCTCCTAGGCCCTTGTGGGTGCCTTCAAACTTGGCAGGGAGTCCCTCCTAGTCGGGTCGAGTCAGGTCTTTCATGTTTTTTAGGTTAGGTTTTTTTTTGGGTTTTTTAGTCATGGCCCTTGTCACAGGTTTTCAGGCTCTAAAAGGCCGAAAACCATTTTTTAGTCTGTCGCCCCAGTATCCATCAGAGATTCAACCTTTTCGGCCTTTCGGACCTTTGAAAGGTCTGAAATAGTGACAAGTCTGAATCACTAAAAAATGTTGGATTTTGGACTTTTAGAGTTTGGCCATTTGAAAATTTCAGCATCCACAGAAACTTTCAGGCTTTCACATGCCGAAAGACCAACATAGTTTTCTCATCAACAATTGCCTTTTTTTCACTTTTGGCCTTTTCAGATTCTGAACCAGTTTTGGCGCCCGAAACCCTGAAAGGGACGAAAATGCAAAAAAGGCATTCCTGGCTACTTAAAGAGTTGTTTACCTCTATTTCTTAGATTAGTCAATTTTCTTTTAGTTTTCTCTTTAATAAGATAGTGATACTTGCATTCACCTCATAGGGATGCTTGAACAAAAGACAACATCTCCGATGAAATGCCAATATAAGGGGAATCCCCCAGCTTCAAAGGTTAAGAACAAACACATGGAAATCACTGAAACTAACATCGGGAATGTAGACTAGGATCAGTTCCTGGTGCAATGCTCCCAGCCAGCAGGGAGATCTGAGGATTGCACCGCCATAGTCCTATCTAGCCTAGTGAATGCAACAACCCACCCTGTAGTAGTCTCATCATCAAAGATGATTATAACCTTGGCCAATCATTACAAATTAGATGAGATAGTAGTCCAAAAAATAGAGGGATAGGTAGTACTCGATATAAGGCCATATATCATAGAGGAGGTTTTCCACCTCCATAAGGGCATAAACAAGTTCTATAACTTCTACATTGGAAAAGGGCTTCAGTGGTTCAAAAACAAAGAAAAGGAAGCCTATGAAATTGTAAACAATGTCTACCTCAAGCAACCTCTCCCAAAGAACAGGTTGGATAAGATAGACCTCCGACGAGGATACTTAAAGGATGATATCCAGGCAACTGTAACATTGATAAGCTGGGTTTATGGACTACCTCAGTCCAATCCAACTTGAACCCTGGATGATATTACTAATAGAAAGGATTAGAGGCCGTAAAGAAAGGTTTGACTGGGGTTCCATCATCAGTAATATATTAGATGAGTAGTTGGCTACAGTAAAGCATAACCCAAAGTTCTACATGAGCACCTATATAGTATACCCATTGGTAGCATGGGCAGACTACCCAGGTCTTACCAAGAGGGGAAGCATAAATGACCCAAATGATTGGCCCCACATTATGAACCCCCAATTAATGAAGAGAGAAAATATGCCAGTAGATTTCTTTGATTACAAGATAGTCAACGATGCTTTCATATTTGTAGTCATCCAATCCATTGAGGGTGATTTTGCAAAAATGATGTTAGAAGAGGTAGATGCCAAGGTAAGGGCCATTGGGGCCTATTATATACAATTTAAAACATTTACTTACATCCGGGTAGTAGGATTGAACTTAAAACTAAAGAAGCTACCCAGGTATCTATCTGACTGGATAATCATTTTGGATATGGCCAGGCAGCTTGCAGATGCTTACAAGCATATAAAGCATAAGAAGAAGCATTGTTGGGATTTTCCTATCTCACTGGGCCCATATACCCTACAAGATATGAAGGTCTATAAATCATTGGCCTTCGAATGGGATGATTTCCCTCTGCATCTTTACAAGACAGTGCGAGCTTTCTTCGACCCCATAGGCATGTACAACCATATTATTGGCAAGTTCAACATTCATGAACAAAGCTTAGAAGATCACTGGATGAATTGTATAGATGACCATGAGGTCAAAATACAAGATTATTGTAGAATGTCTCTTGCCTTGGAAAATGAAGTCTTGAAGACTCCAATTCCCCCAAAGGTTTGGGAATATGATTCAAACAAGGTCTTAGAATCCATTTATAAAGACGATAAGATATACGATAGGCCTATCATGAACGCATAGATTGATAAGGATGAAAAAATTGATATTGACTCCCAAGCAAGGCATGGGATGAGAACAATAGAGAAATGGATTAAGAGGCCCTATAAAATGAGCCCGATACATGTTAAAACATTGATGGAGCCACCCAAGAAAGTAGATAAGAAGCGAGGGGAGAAATCTACCATCCCCAAGTATGAAAAGGAACCACCTCAAAAGCCAAGGAAAGTATACGGTTATGAATGTCCAGTGGAATATGGTTCCAATCCAAGGCATAAAAAGACAAGGATGAAAGGGTAGATAGATCCTCTAGAAGAGGTATCAAAAGATCCATCAAGTGAAGGTCCATCCACCTCTGGCCAATCTCTTCCGACCACTAAAAAGGGGAATAAAATGTATAAGATGAAAAGAACTTCTATCTCTCCATGATTGGAAACCGTGTAGGAGGATCCATAAGGAGAAGAAAAGGAAGAAGAGGTGCAACTAGTCAGGAGGACTAGGTCACATAGGAGGAAAGAGAAAGAGACTACTAGGAAACATCAGGAGGACCCAAAAGAATAGGATAATCCCTTGGATGCCTTAGGGTCAAATGAGTTTCAAATATCTAACTTTGAAGGTCTAGAGGGCTTTTTATATCAAGGGCAAGATACGCTAGAATATGATATGAGATCCCCATCCCTCTTTCAACCCCAACTAGTGACCCTCACTCCACCTCTAGCCCAGTTCACCTATCCCTCAATGAATGTGTCCACTATAGAGATAAGCTCCAGTTCAACCCAAGTGCCTGAGACCTTAGATACAGGGGTAACACAAAACATAACAGTAGACAAGGTGGTAGAAGAGAGTTCAGTTTCTACTCCACCAACTCACAACCCTACTCCACCAAATTCTCTACTGCCTCCAATTCCTACTCCACCACCATTGTTCCCAACTCTAACACTAACTCCATCCCCTTCTACTTCTACTCCCCCATCTCCCATTTTAATCCCAACTCCAACACCTACTCCACTACCATCATTCCCTTTTCCTTGATCCACCCTGACCCCCCAGAGGGCAGTAAGTACAGAAGAGGTATCACCCTTCAAGACCACACTAAGGCAATCACTGGTCTTAATTTAGAAATGTTGATCAATTCATTAAAGGATGAAGGCCAAGACAAAGAAGAGGAAGGTAGAACAACAGAAGATAAGGCAAAAGAAGAAAAAGGAGAAGAAGAAATACAAGGGGAAGGGATGGATGAAGGAGTAGATGAACAAGGAAAGGTACAAGAGAAAGAGGCAGAGGAAGGAGTGACCTCAGGATCTCAAAACTTAGCACCTATCCTCCATGTTTCCCCATATGAGCCAGTAACTGAATCTGCTAAACCTAATTGGTTTACCAAAGAAATCCAGCCTAAAAGGACTTATATAGATGAGGTAGAAGGGGAAAAAATGAGTATGGCATCTATAGGGTAATCCTTCCAACAAACAGAAATCAATGTGCCTGCAATGATAATATCTTATGTCACTCAAGACACTAGAGGTCACTGGAAGGCATAGATAGCAATCCCTCCCATGAGAAGTTCTCAAACATCAGCCACATCGGAAGACTACACATTCAAGGAGGTGGACTTGGGAAAACCTACTAGAGAAGGGAGCAAGACACTGACAGCATTAGGGCTTAAGCACACTCTAGGGTTCATGAGTAAAGATGAAGAAACCATAAAATCATTGACAGAATAGAATGAGGCCTTGAAAAGGTACATTCACAAGGTGGTAGGTCCCATTGTCCCAAAATTCCTAGAGGCTTCATTACAGGCCATGATAGATAAAAGGGGTACATCAAATTTTCTGGCAGGATTAACCCCTTCCTTCGTCCAAGCAAGTGGAGATTGGAGGAATGAATTTGAGAAATTTGGAGAGAAAGCCATCAGGTTGGTATTCAAGCCATACAAAAATATCTTGGTTGAGGCTAATCTATTAATTAATATGATGGAGAATGAGGGTGGTTTGGATTCTGAAATTAGTAAATGGAAAGCCGCCTTTCAAGACTTGGAAGTGATCCAGAAACAACATTTCTAGATTCTAGTCAAGCTATATGAGGGGGAGGAACTAGACAACTTCAAGGCATGGATCAAGCGAATAACCAAGATAATCAAGGTCTACAAGAGATATTTGGCCTCTATAGCAGGAAAGCGTGAGGAAATCATAGAATGGATAAAAGAGATGGATGACTTTTTTATAGGGATTGGCCTCAAATTATATAGGGACCAAGACAAAATTACCCTATGACCATCAAAGGAAGTGGTTCAGCAATTCAGGATATTCTAGAAGGTGTTAGCACCAAGGAGGCCTTACACCAGATGTTTTATTTGAAAGAAGTAATGGAGAGAATGTCTAAACACGAAGAAGAGATCAAGTTCTTCACTTCTGAATTGACTATCTTCAGAGAGAAGCAAGAATGAAGGGTCACCAAGGTAAAGAGGAAAGAGATCAACTATCAAGAGGTCCAAGAGATAGTACATAGGCTTAAAGTATCCCATCTAGAGGTCTTTCCTGAGTGAAACCACAAAGTCCACTCAAAAAGTTGGTAGGACAATTTTCACATTTAGCCATTTTCTCCCAAGGCAAGTTTGGCCTTTCGGCCTTTTGGCTCTCTAGGTTTTCAGCCTTTCGACCCTCCAACTCTTTTGGCCTTTCGGCCTTCCAAGTTATTCTTCCTTTTCAACCTCCCAAACATTTTATCCTTTCAGCCTCTGATAAGTCCAAACTTTAGACTCCTTCAGATTTTGTTTTGAAACACTTAAAAGTTTTGGGGCAGTAAAATTTTCAGAGTAGAGGTCGGGGTCTGAAAATCTGGGTGTTTCCAAGGAGATCACATTTTTGCACACCGGTTAAATCCAGATCAGATTAATGGTCAACTTGAGTTCATTTTGGAGGGACAAAGGGTCCCCTATTAGTCTCCACCGCCAAAAGATCCTATAGATTAAGATTCCAAGAAAGACTCCAAGAATCAAGAAGAAGAATCCAAGTTCTCAGAAGAAACCCACCTTCTTTTCTCTTTTTCTTCTTGGCAAGTTTGACCCTCCTTGCATGGGAACACTGATTGTAAATGGATTCAAGAATCCATGAAAGTTATCTAGTATCAGTTAATAGTAGTTTCCTTTCAGCAAAGTTTTAGTTTTAACTTATATTCATTAATTTGGATCCTCTAATGCCCTAATTTCGGGAATTCAGAGTAGTAGATGAGAAGCTCTATATATTGTAATCACAAATAAATGTAAAAGGTCAGATTCTTAATGCAATAAAGATTTACATTTGGTGCTTCATTCGTGGTGTGTGAATTGCTGCTACCTATGAGAAATTATTGAATGTATGCTTGCATTATTCATTATTTTCAAAGAGCCTCTTGTTTATTGTGCTTTGAATTCACGTTTCTTTAGTTGGAGTGATTACCTTGCTATGAAAAATGCGTGGAAGAGACCATCTTTGGGCTTAATAATAAATTTGTCTTATGGGTGCGTACATCTTGGTGGCTTCGCGATTTGACAGATTTTGAATATCTTGCACAAGTGAATGTACCTTCTCTCTAAACACTTGCATCCATGGGGTAGTGAATTGTAACTTTGTCTGATTTGTGCTTCATGGGTTTGATCAAAATCTCCCCATCATTCAATTTTCAAGGAAGGGTTTACAATGGTTTATGTCCGTAGGATTTCATTTTTAAGTAATTTGTTTTATTTCTTGTTACTCTACTCTCTACTACATCCTGTCTTCAATTATGAAAATCAACATCTTGGAAAATACAAAATTGCATTTTATTTACAACACCCATATATGTTAAATGGAAAACACCAAAAAGAACTAAAGTGTTTTGCATCTTGATGTCTTGAAGGTACTAGAAATGGCCTCCTTGTGAACATTCACATTTATCTTCAACTGAGTAACCAAGCAAGTTGTGACTCGACCCCGGAGAACCTTGGGAATAACTCCGTTGTTCTTTCAAGAGAGGAAAGTGAATCTTGAGATTGTAGCAAGTTGGCTTGTGTCAAAGCAACGCTCAAAAAACCCTATGCCCAAGATTTCAAATCATAAGGTGTTCATTTGATGTGTTTTCAAGATGCAATCCAAAAGCAACTTAGTCAAGTCAAACTAGACATTTAGTGATACATCTGCAATGTCTGAGGAGATGCATAGAAAAGGATTTGTTTAAGATTCTTGTGAAACTTTTAAGGGAATGCAATTCGTAAGAGTAAAACAGATTCAACAACCTTTGTTATCATTCTTCCTAAATGCAACATGTTGAGCATCGTAAAGCAAGGCATGTTATGGTGATTCTCCATGAGAATAGGGAATACACATTGGTTTTGAAAAGGCCGTGGAAACTTTCAAGCAAGTGTGTTAGCTTGTACAAAGTCATATTCAATAATTTTTACCAATCCTCATGATCATGCGAGTATAGTATGGTTTCAAATTTTTGAGTAATGATCCGTAGGAACATAATGTGGATTTGGTCAAAAGGCTTAAAGCTTTGAACCAGATGAAATCAATAGTTGTAAAGAAAAAATCATCAATTTTTTTAGCAGTGGTGTGTGGCAGCCAAATTTTTACTAAAAAACAATTTAAATGCATTTATCCCACATTTGTTGTGTTGGGAGATAACTTGGTGTTTTTATACACTGACGCACACATAAGAAGTTCCAAAAAGGTAGGTGCTTTTTGCTAGGAGTTTTGCGCGCGTAGAGGCATGAGAGAGATGATGTAGTAGACAACTAAGTGACAACTTTCATTGTTTTTTGGGCCCGAGATGATGTGGATGCAAACATGAAGGGTGAGGGAGTAGTGACGTGGCAGATTGAGAGCGAATTAGTGCACACTATGTGGAAAATGTTGTTTCTAGCTCGCGGATGTTTCTAGGTCATAGATGTCACTAGGTCATGAGGGTTAGTGGAGGTTAGTGATCCAAGCCGAGAGATGGAAATGATGGTTGGTCACTATCTCACGAGGTTGGTTGACAATTAGTGATTCAAGCCGAGAGCTAGAGATGACAATTGGTTGCTAGCTCGCGAGGTTGGTTGGTGGTTAGTGATTCAAGCTGAGAACTGGAGATGAAGGTGGTCACTAAGTTCTAGGTTGTTAGTGAGGTACAGTTGTTTGGGCTGAGAGTTATCAACCAAGTGCCATGTGTCTAGATGGCTTTGCGAGGAAACCGTCAGGGTAAAAGGTGAAATAATGGACCTTGATAAATGAGGTTTGTGAGGGGAGTTCAAAAATACAAGCTACAACATTTTCCTCATGATGAGGGGTGAATACATTATTTTCATGAAGAGACAAAATGCAACTCAAATATAAAATGGAAATATGGTGCTAACAATAATAAGTAGAACTAATGATAAGGGTAGAATAATTTTAGTTGGGCAAACATAACCAAATGTAGGTAAGATTAAAGGGATAAAGACAAAATATTTTTCAATTTGAAAATAGGAGGAACGTGCTAGGTGTAGAAGAGTGTGCATATCAGTTTTTGTTGAAGGAGAGGGACAAGTGGCAGCATCAAGGAAAATCTAGAGATTTTTCTCTTCTAAATTATTTAGTCTTCTTTTTCTCATTGTAAGGGGTTCCATTCTAAGGTTCCAGTTCTAAAAATTTTCTCTTCAATTTTGTACATATTAGTTTTCTCTTAGTTCTAGGTTGCAGTTAGAGTATGTTGATTGTAATAATTTTGTTGTTATGAACAATGGTGGACCAATTAGTGCAGGTTAACTGCTGTCGTCATGGAGTTATCTTCAGTTTTGTGTACTTAGACCATTTGAATTTAATGTATCAAGTATTATCAATTCATTTCTACAAATGTCTTTGTAGTTGTGTTGTTTCAACATTGTTCTATTTCAAGGAAAGGGCCAAATTTCTTTTTCTAGACAACAATGGTCTTAAGTGATTGTATTTAGACTTATACAAATTTTATATATTAAGGATATTGGATTTTGTCTTCACATTTGATGTGTGTTGTGTAATACATGTTAATGGATCTCTTCCAAGGGAAGAGTTTAATTCTGGAGCAAGTATTAGAAGCTTGAATACTGACTTGGATTTTATAAGTAGAGCTTTGTGATGATATAAGTAGGTTTGTTGGTCCAAGGAAGAAACATATTGAAAGCTTGTTGGTTGAGATTGTTGTGCATAAGAATTTTATTATGGATGTATATTTGACTCAGTAACCCGTGATAGAGGCACTAGTATATGTGGATATGAAGTATTTTTAGAAGAAATCTCAAATCATATTCAAATCATTTTAATTTCATGTTGATTAGTGTAGGACTAGTCTGATCTAGTTCTTAGCATACTTAATGCAAGTGGGATTTTGCATAATATTGGTAGAGTTTTAAATACCCATTTAGTATAGGTTTAAGAACTAGCCACAAATATATATTTGTAAGTTGGTGTATGTCAAAAGGTTAATGTATGTGCAGATTAGGATTACCTTCCTGAGTGATGTGGAGCTCAAAAAGAAGAAGGTTGTATGCCTTGTTAACGTTGCCCATTTTCTTGTCCTCAATTTGTGGATGATGCAAAGTTTGTGAGTTAGGTAAGCATCCCTAAGTTTAAGTCCCTTATGTTGGAATTATGTTATATTTGTCATCAGTGAAAACACTTATTCAATTCTGAATGCTTACCGAGCTCATCACTCAGTCCATAGCTTATACCGAGCATTCAGTAATCACCTTGGAAAGCTCAGCGGTTAAACAGTTTAAATCGAGAAAAACAATAGTCACCGAGCATATGAACAGTTCAGTAGTGTTCACCAAGAAGAGCAACATTTACCGAGCAGACGGTAGTCACCGAGCTTCACCGTAACTACCGAGCCATCAGTCGAAGCCAACTGAGAAGTCAGTTACTACCGAGTCACCAGAGGTTACCGAGTGACACTATATCTACCGAGTCACCA
>MU227747.1:2019091-2059836 GCA_018584345.1 Thuja plicata
AGTTATCAGTAACTTTAATTATTTTTACTTCCTTAACTTTAGAATACAATAAAGTAAATGCTTAATCAGATAACATAGTACACAACACACAATTTGATTACAGGGAAACCAAATGGTAAAAACCCCGATGGGAATTAACACCCACAATGAACTATACTTGTTTATAGTAATCCCTGTTAGAAGATATTTCAACCCTGTTAGGAGTTGTACTTTATAATGTAATAAGTATAGTGACCTGGTTAAGGGTCGGACCCTATTAGGAGTCTTTTACAAATAACCCTGTTAGGGGTGGTGGACTCACTATCCAAAAGCTCACTGCTTCAATGGTGAAGGCTACAACCTTCTGTATAACAGATATGCACTATATCTAATGATGAATTGTAGACTAGACCTACTATCTTGATCAGTTCTAGTGTATTATAATCTTTCGCTTCTTCTTCACATAGACTCTTGATGAATGAACCACATCTGATATTCTGCTTTGTACATCTTCTGTCTCTTTTTGTATCATTCACACTTAGCGTATCAAAAATGACTTGCTATAAGTATCTTCCTCAAAGTATGAGATTATGGGACCTGTAAGACAACTCTTCATAACAACCTTGTCAGCTCTACTAAGCACGCAAGCATAATTACAACCACGCAAGTATAAACTGAATAGACACAACGCTTCACTAAGTCGGCCTCACCAATTTATCTCTAACTTTGCCATCTTATTGAAACACATTTGGTGCCTTTAGATAACTATCATCAACTCATAACTAATCATGAATATACACATGCATATCCAGAAGATAGGCGCAACTCAAGAAACACGTTACATACGTCGGCTCTAAACAGATACTCTTCTAGAACTGTAACTGCCAATAACAGAATTACTCAACTTGACTGAAACATCATATCTAGATCTGTGTGTAGGAACATAACATAATAAAAATGTCTACAACATGTATCTATCCATGCAAGTATTCATGTCATCATTCTGATAAGTGCATACAAAATCACTACGGTGTATTATATGTTGTCATCAATGACAAACATACAATCAATCAACTGAACAAAAACAAATCTCCAAAATGTTCTTCATTACTTCAGTAAAGTCTTCTGCTAGGGAACTTATTTTTTCCATGCCTTTGATGTCTCTGAGTTCCAATACCCCTCTAGGGTGAGTACCATATACAATCTAAAATGGAGTCAAACCAGTACTCCTATTGACTAAATCACTGAATGTGAATTCTGCTTGGGCTATGATGGCATCCCAAGTGGCTCTATTTTCTTGGGTAAGGAATCTCAAACGGTTCCCAAGGGACCTATTTATAACCTTTTTCTGACCATCATATTGTGGGTGATATGCAAATGACAGTGAAACATTGGTCCCTAGTTTCCTCCATAGTGTTCTCCAAAAATGTCCTAAAAACTTAGGATCCCTATCTGATATGATTGACAGTGGCAGTCCATGAAGTCTTACAACATCTCTAAAGAATAATCCTGCTATGTGAGATGAATCATGAGTTGTTCTACAAGGGATGAAGTGTGCCATTTTTTAAAACCTGTCTACTACAACATAAATACTGTCAAAGCTAGATTTGGTTTTTGGAAGACCTAGGACAAAGTCCATACTTACTGAATCCCAAGGTTTTGAAGGGATGGGTAAAGGAGTGTACAAACCTGCATTGGAGGTGTACCCTTTGTCTTGTTGACAAACTAAACAACTTTCCACAAAGCTCCTGACATCTGTCTGCAAGTTGGGCCAGTAGTAGAACCTTCTAACAAGTTCCAGTGTTTTATCCACCCCAAAGTGACCAGATAAGCTTCCATAATTCTTTTCTTTGATAATTTTTTCCCTCATGGATCCTTTTGGGACACACAGGAAACTACCTTTGAAAATTAGACTATCCTGCACAAGAAATTCTGAGAAATCAATGTGGTATCTGTCTGTCATCTCAGTGCAAATTTGGTAAGCCTCTTTGAAATCCTCATCCATAGCATACATATCTTTCATGGCATGAATTCCAACACTCTCCATTTGAATGGTTTGGATAGTTAGGTGTCTTCTACAAAGAGCATCAACTAATTTTTTCACAATCCCTTTCTTATGCTTGATAGAAAATGTATAGGACTACAAGAATTCCATCCATTTCACATGTCTATCGTTAATTTTCTCTTGTCTATTCAGAAAGCTAAGTGCATGCTTATCAGTAAAGACCACAAATTCCTTGGGTAGCAAAAGATTCCTCCATTTCCTAAGTAATTAAACCATTTCATACATTCCAAGGTCATAGGTTGAGTAGTTTTTCTTAGCTTCATTGAGTTTCTCACTAAAAAAGGCAACTGGTCTCCCTTCTTGGCTCAAAACTCCCCCAATGGCTTTATTTCTTGCATCACATTCCACTGTAAATACCTTGTGAAAATCTGGTAGGACTAGGATAGGTTTCTCTGCAATCTTTTTCTTCAACAACTCAAAGGACTCATTAGCTTCATTAGTCTATGTAAATATGCATTTTCTTCCACCTTTAATAGCGTTGATAATGGGAGCACATATGCCACTAAATTTTTTGATGAATTTCCTATAAAAGCTACACAAACCATGGAAACTTTTTACCTCTAAAGGAGTAGTAGGAGGTGGCCAATTGAGGATGGCTTCAACTTTGGAAAGATCCATCTTGAGACTATTCTTGGAGATCACAAAACCTAAGAACACAAGTTATTATTGAAGGAATACACACTTTTCTAGGTTTATTTTCAACTGTTCCTCATGGAGTTTCCTCATCACCATGTCTAAATTCTTGAGGTTCTCTTCTCTGATCCTACTAAAACTTAGAATATCATAAAGATATACAACAAAAAACTCATTGAGAAAAGGCTTCAACACTTCATTTACGAGTCTCATAAAAGTGCTTGGGGAATCTGAGATAATAAAAAGGCATCACAAGCCATTCATAGAGATCTTCTATGGTCTTGAATGTTGTCTTCCATTCATCTCCACCTCTAATCCTTATCTGATGATAACCACTCTTGAGATCTATCTTGGAGTAATAGCTTGCACCCCCTAAATAGTCCATCAAATCCTCTATTCTAGGCATAGGAAACCTATATTTGATGGTTATCCTATTGATTTCCCTAGAATATGTACATAGTCTCCATGTGCCTTCTTTCTTGGGTGCTAGGACTACAGGGACTACACAAGGACTCACACTTTTCCTAATGAGACCTTTTGACAACAATTCTTCAATCTTCCTTGCTATCTCTTGATTCTATTTAGGGTTCATCTTGTATGCTGCTTTATTTGGAAGGGTGGCCCCTGGTATGAGGTCTATGCAGTGACTCACTTCTCTTTTAGGTGGCAAGGAATCTGGTTTACTTTCAGCTATGATACCCTTATACTGGTCTAACAATGCTTTTACTTATTTGGGGCCTATATCCCTAGTGGGGGTCTTGGCCTTTGGCTCTTTCAATGGTGTCTTTTGAGGCCTTACTACTAATGCGTAACAAGGTGTATCCTTTTCTTTTATCACCTTCATGAATTCCTCTTCTCCTACATGTAATACACTACTAGTCACATATTTTTCTTTCTCACTATCAGGGAGTGGATTCATCACATACTCAACACCATCCTTAACTATGGTATACACATTAGACTTTCCATCATATTTGGCATCTACATAAAATTTCGAAGGTCTTCCTAATAAAAAATGACATGCATCAATCTCTGTGATATCATATAAAACTCTGTCTGTACTCCCCTATCTTAAAATCTACACAAAATTGCTCATTGATGATGGCTTGTTTCTCTTTTGTCAACCAAGAACATTTGTAAGGGAAATGGTGAGGGATTACATGCAGCTTTAAATTATTAACTAACTCCTTAGATGCAATAATATCAGTGGATCCAGAGTCAACTATAACTTTTCATACCTTGTTATTCACCTTGCATCTTGTTCTTAATAGTGACTTCCTCTAAGGTGGTTTTGTAGTAGTAGGTACTCTTAGGAGTGTCCTTTGCATCATGAGGCATTCTCCTTGTTCTGGATTTGTAGGCCTTGAAGTTGCAGAGTGGTAAGAGGACACACTATGACTATCATCTTCTTGGGTTAGTTTTACTCTTCCATCCCCTCCTTGTGTAATTGTGCCATTCTTCTTAGGGCATCTATAGGACTGGTGTCCGATTTGATTGCAAGTAAAACATTTCCCAGTGAAGACACTAGGTCCTCTTCCACCAAATCTCCCAGTGTTGTTTGATCTCCTACCTCTGAAGTTTCCTCTATTACTATGCTCTCCTTATGAATCCTGGCTATTAAAATCTCCTTGGTTTATTTGGATTGGACCTCTTCCATTGAATCTTCCTTTGCCTCTAAAATTACTCCCTCTGCCTCTGTTATTTTGTTCTCCTTTCCTCTTTTTCTTTTCTTCAATCTTCAGTTCCATTTGAAAGCATTTGTGTATTGATTCAGGGTTGAATAAACTCATTTAATCTTGAACGCTATACTTCAATCCATTGAGATACCTTGCAAGTTTGTACTTCTTACTCTCAGGGATTTTGGCCTTCAAGGTCATTCTATGAAATTCTTCAGTTTACCCACTCACATCAAGGTATTTTTATCTTAGATTTTGCAAATTTTTATGGAGAGTGATCTCATAGTCCTCTGGTACATTTTTTTAAATTTCTATCAACATCCTTTTCCATGTTGAGATAGGGTTATTTTCTTTCTCAACCCTCTCATTTTGTAGAAAATTCCACCAACTTAAATCAGGGCCTTTCATTTGGGATTTTTCCACATTGACCCTCTGATTTTCAGGGATATTATCACACTCAAAGAAATTCTCTAAAGATTCTATCCAATCCATACATTATTCAGGGTTCATTTTCCCACAAAACATGGGAATGTTTGATTTTGGATCTCTCCTTCCAACTCTCTCAAGAGATTCAAGGAACTAAGCTTGTTCTGAAAGTATGTTCTTCATTTCATCCTGCCCTATGTCATCTTCTTCTTTAGAATCTCCTCTCCCGTCCTTCCCTATTTGGAGGTCCTTCAACTTCTTTATTTATTCTTCCATCTTCTTGTTCTTGTCTATTTGTTCCCTGACAATTTTAGCCAATTCTACATTAGTGATTCTTGTGGGAACTTCCTCTCTTGGAGGGTCTTCCATCCTATCACCCATATTTCACTTCTTCCAAGGTCTTAAGCCTACTCTGATACCACCTGATGCAGAGTACACTACATAAATACCTAGGTAGGCTCAAATTCCTTCTAGCTACCTCAAATATTTTTTCAAGCTTCCCAAGCCCACCCTTGTCTCACTAGGGTGTCTAACATCTCATTCAAGAAGCCAAGTCGCTCTTCTGATCTCAACATGGTTTCCTAAAACAAAATGCCAATCTCTGCAACTTTACTTTTAGGGACACTTTCCCTAAATCCAAGCCTAAGACTGAAACCCTTCACCAGAGACTTTAACTAACCAATCCAAGGGATGATGCACTTTATTTAGATGCTAAGGATTGAGAATCCACCAATAGATTCAGTCCTTCAGACCCAAGGATAGCCAAGCACTAACTATCCTAGAATCTCTTGTAGCCTTGTCCAGAGGGTTTTTCCAGAATAACTCTTTATCATAGAAGGATCTATCTAAATTGAAGTGGGTTCTAGATACCCTTTATGGAGTATTAAAAATCACCAAATCCTTAGGACTCCATTCTATTCTAGCACCACTAAACTCTTGAAATGCTCACATGCCTAATTAGCTATGTTAGGCTTGGATTACTCAATAAGTGGTCTAATGTGGGTTCATAGAGTGAGTATAGGGGCTTAAATAGTTCCCTCTATCCCAAAATGACCTAGATCCACCCTTTCAACCATATAACTCCCATGCATATGACTGTACTAAAAAATTAGGCTAATTACATTGAGATAATTAGCCCAGGGCTTTGTCTTAAAAATCATGAAACAAACATCAAGCTCCTGAGTCCTTGGAATCTTAAAATGCATGACCCTAACTTGTATTTTTCAAGTCGCCAAGTAGATCCACTAGACAAATCCCAAGTTAGGGTCACATCTTTGGAGCAGACCCAGAAAAATAGGGTTTTCAGATAGTGACTAAACAAATTGCTCTAACTCCTATGAAACTTCACAAAAATGGATGAAACCAATTGGAATGGTAAGGTAACTCAAAGCATTACAAAGTTTTGTAAGTGATTTCACAAAATGAATTTGTACCAGGCTGTACACACACAAAATGACTCAAAAAACTCTTCTATTTCCTTATTTGAACATCAAGATCCATACATTGTGCCTTCTAACCTTCCTAGAAGGCATAATGACATCAAATAGAATCATTTTTGCATTACAGATGCTCCAATAAGTTGGTGTGGGCATTTCAAATTGAGTTGTAACTCCTCGAGCAACATTTTGAAAAGTTGCTCATGCAACATTTTGCAAAAGACAACTTTTTGAGCAACATTTGTCAAAGTTACAATTTTGAGCAAGATGCCAATACTACCAACCTCCAAGGATTTAGGAGTGATATAAAACATGCCAAGAACCTAAACTAAGGTTTCAAAACATAAAAATTATCCTAAGGAAAAAATAGCCAAAAAGAGACCAGACTTGGTCTTACATGGTTTCAGCTACCCTTAAGGTTTATAACCTACCTTAGGATCCTTCACCTTACAAAAATAGACCAACACACACACACACAACAAGGTGATCTAAAGGATTCACACCTTATTACAAACAAATTAACTTCAAAATAGAATCTGCAGGAGGTGGCCTGCACCATTTTTGCTCACATTGATTACTTGAGCTCTGCAAATATCAGGTACGTGCATGCCACTTTCTATGTATTTAGTACTTTATATGCATTTATTAAATAATTGTACTTTAATATTGATATATCACATAGCATATCTTTTTCTAATGCCCTGATTACATCATCCTTCTACCTAAGTCTATGTGGACACATTCTTCCATATAGGTTGGGGGAGTGTGTACCCATGTTTCATATACACATCATTATGTATACCTATGTTCTATTGCCAACATGTCAAATTTTTGAAATATAAAATCCCTCTTTAATGCCTTCATTATTGTTTAATTTGTTGTCATAATGTCACTAAAATAGGGTAAATAGAATGTTATATAGAATTGGCATTAGGACTAAAAGAAGGTTATAAACAATGAGAGAGGAATTAGGTGAGTTTGCAGCTAAATAATTGAAAAGTAGAAGTATTTAAAAGGGTGTGAGTAGAAACATGTGAGGTCCACTAGTGAGAAGTCAACCAACAACTCATCAAGTAATCCTATGAGACGTAGTCTGTGAGCTAGAATTCATGAATTGTAGCTAGTTAGTCTACTTTATGAAGTTTAATGGGTTCAATAATGAAATTTCTTTGGAATTTTATTTTAAATTTAATAATGGCAAGGCAATGGTGAAGGGTTTGAAGGCTATTTCCATGAAGGAGAGGATTGTTGAAGTTTCAGGGTTGCTTGTTGTAGGAGAAATCTACCCTGAAAGTAAAGAAGTAAGAATAGATATAGAATAGTTTAGAATGCCTGGGGATCCTCCCCTTCAAGTAGATAAATAGGGAACAAGGAGGATTTATTTACCAAAAATATGGAAACATGTTGTTTATATCATCAGATATATTACCTTTGAGGGTCGATAGTCATGTCTACACTCTATGCACTTCATGTTAGGATTAGGTAATACTTAGAGGGGGGGGGGGTGAATAAGTATTACAACACTTATTAAAACTTTTCAGCCATTTAAACATTAACCATATACTTATCAAAAATGAAAATAACGTAAGAAAATAACACAATACTCATAACACCATAATTTTGTTGTTGAGGAAACCCTAACCAAGGGAAAACCCCGGTGGGGATGGTACCCACAAGCATGCACTACAGTATAGTGTCCCTGTTAGGAGACCTAGCCCTGTTAGGAGCTGAATATTACATAATACATTTCCTTGTTAAAGGAATAACAACCCTGTTAAAGGTATACAACACCATGTTAGGGGCCAACTAAGCTTATAGCTCTTATAATGTTATTCTGTTACAAAATGTTCTTAGTAATGAACAACACAAGCATCTCTAAAGATTAGATAGTTCATGTTCATATCTCATCAATGATCTTTGTCATCCTCTGCTCTTCCATTTGCATGTTCTAAAAACATGTTATCCTTATAATCTTCTTACCATCATCAATGTCATCTCTCAAAAAAAAGTTCTCCATATATATATCTTTTCTCTTAACCAAGTAAGCTCTCTTAACCAAATATTACATAGTCGGCTCTCAATAAAAAATATATTTAATAAAAAAAATATCAAATGCATAGTTGGCACTCTTACATAATAAAAGTGTAGGTTATCAGAAACCATAATCCAACTCTGATTGCCAGGATTCCATGTCATACTCTTTGAATCATCGCTTCTCTCCAACTTCTCTATATCACTGTTCTGCTGCTATCTGTCTCTCTTCAAATCTCTCTAACTTTTTGTAAACATTACAAAAAAAAAATTGATCTTAGGTGGAGGTCACATATACCACATAATATCTTCCTCTAAGCTCTCTTTCCATAATTCATCAATTTTGATCTTCGATACCCAAAATACCTTTGTATCATGGCTTCTGTACTTAGTCAATTTCAGAGTCATCAAAACTCAACTTCATAGGAATTTATTTGTAACCCAGATGTGTTTCCATAAATGAAAACCAAAAAGTGAATCAAATCATTCAAAATAGATCACTTTCCAACAATCTCTCCCTTTGGCATTGATGAAAATACTTAACAAAAACATAATGACTAAGTGTTCCAACAAAACAAAACTGTCTCTCCTTCTTTCTCTATTTTGTTTTTATCTTCTTCCCTCATACATTATCTTCTCCTTCTCCTTATTTATTTTACTCCTCTCTCTTCTCCCATTCATTTTTCTTCTCTTCTCCCTCTTTGATAACAATGACAAAGGTGAATTCAAAGTAATAGGATTAGTGCTTGCCCACTAGTTTTAGAACATCTTGAAAGGAATCTTCCAAGATCTTCACTTCAATACTCCATGAATTAAGAAATAATTGACTAACATGAATTAGTCCATTCAATGCAAATGATGTAGTCTCTTCTTCTTTCAACTCTATAGGCATAGAGTTAGTCAATGAATTTGTAGTCTTCTCCAAGTCTAATAGGTGTGTTTCAATTATAGATAGCTTAGTAGTGATCAAACTCTTTAGAAAATTGAATCTAGCCAGCACAATCCCTTTCTCAATATACAATACATCTAGTTTTGCCAAAATTCTTGTTACTTCCTTGTCCAAATCTGTTACAAATTGTGAAGAGGTCTCACAACTATCCATCATACTGTTCAAAGTTGCTCTATCCTTGGAAATGATGTCTTCAATGTTCTGAACATGCCTGATAGGATTCATGCAGTAACTAAACAATTTCCTTCCATGTCCAATGAAAATCTTAGCATTTGTAGTATTAGTTTTCAAAATACTCAATTCCCATGAGATAGATTTGCAAACTTTAGATAACTTATTCTTCGAGTAGTTCTTTTCTGCCTTCTCCTCTGCAATCTTTATCAAACTCTCACAACCATCAAATTCATCAAGTGTTATCTTCAAGTTTTCAATATTATCTCTGTGCTAGAAAATAATAGGTACTAGAAGCAATTTTTTCACAGTATCAATTGCTCTGGTTATTACCTTAGCATTTTTGTCACCTTTTTGTTCCGATCTCTCCTTGGCTTTAGTAAGTGTAGTAAAATCCAATTTTACTAGCTCATCTTCATCCATGAAATCAACATCAACATCTATTGTATTGTATTTCCTTGCCAACAATGAAGTAAAAGATGTGAATACCTTAGTTTTAGTTTCATCTTTTTCTTCATGCTCTTTCTATCCTTCGTCTTGCACTGCTTCACTCTGTTCTTTCTTCTTCTCTTCTTCCTCTTTTTGCTCTACTTCCTCAGCAATTGTGTTGTACACACTTTCTACAAATGGGTCCTTCTCATCTTTAGAGGTGTCAAGTGTTATAGGTACACCAGAAACATATAAATCTGGTTGTGTATCAACTTTTCTCTTCTCATCACTTGCCTCAACTGGTTTCAAACTTTCTCCCATTCCTAAGTGTGTAGGCAAAGTGGTTTTAGGAAGTGGAGGTTCCTCAGGAGTAGTGTTCATTAGTATTTTCTCCACATATTTCTGAGTCTCCTCAGTGATTTCATCATATCTTCTTGCAATGATTTTCAGCAATCTAATCTTAGTTCTTAGTAAAGGTTGCAATTATTTGAGTATTTTGTCCCTTTCTTGTAAAGATATCACCGGTAGCATATTGTCAATTTCCTGATTTCTGATTGTTTCATCCTTAATCTATGCTAACTGTTTCCTTGTCTCCAATCTCTCATATATTTCTTCAGGTACACTGCCCTCAATTTCCAATAGAGTCTTCTTGAAAACAAGTAAATGATTAACCA
The DNA here is from genome assembly GCA_018584345.1 of Thuja plicata. Taxonomy (NCBI): domain Eukaryota; kingdom Viridiplantae; phylum Streptophyta; class Pinopsida; order Cupressales; family Cupressaceae; genus Thuja; species Thuja plicata. The sequence goes on from MU227747.1 coordinate 2,029,561, forward strand.
CAATATCTTTATTCTTAAGTTTATCTATCTCCCCATACCTATCATAGTATTTTTTTATTGTAACTAGCTTACCCTGCTCAATAGCTCTCTTCTCAATCATCTTTAATTCAAGCTTCCATATGTGTTTCTCACTTTTAGTTTTCTTCTCTTCTCTCACAGTGCTTGGTTCCTTAGGTGATGTCTACCTGCTAGATCTAGTGTTTACTCTAGGAGTAATCTTTTTAGCTTCTGATGTATTCTATGATGGAGGAGGTGGGTTTCCCACCATTACTACTTCAGGAGTGGGAAGGGCTACAATACTAGCACTTGCCAATCTAGAAGATCACTCTGCCATTTTCTTCTTCACTTCTTTCAACTCTTACTCTGTCAGTCTTTCCTTAACACCTCATTCATGCAAAATGTTATCAATTTTCCTTTTCCTCAGACCTCTAGTGTATTCCTCTCTTACCTTTGAAGATTTCTCCTCATAGGTTCCCCATCTTTCTTTTGATGTATCAATCTTAGATGCAAGAACATGTTCAAATTGCATAGTAAGTACCTCTAAACTTACCTCATATCCCATAGGATACACCATTTCTTCCTTGGTGTGACTGCCTCAAAGCATACACAATCAGTTTCAACCATGAAATAGATTGTATCCTTGTATTTCTCAACTATGTCATCAGGTATCTTGTATCTATCTTTCATCTCTCTCTGAAGGATTTTGATCATTCCAAATAACTCACCATCAACCCATGTCCTATTCTGTCTTCTGTAGCTCTGTGTGATGTGAATACCATTAGATATCCCTAATTTTCAACCACTAGGGTGCATGCCTGTGAATCTGTGTTCAATGTGGATAAACATATGTACCAATAGTGAGCCTAATCTGAAGGTCTTCGATCTATCTTTCTTTACCAATTTTACATTCTCCAGAAGTTGTTGTGCTAACAATTCACATAGGTTATATTTTACATTTTCTCTCACCATTCTCCATGACATCATGATAACTCCGAAAAATGCCAAATTAGGTCTACTATTGTACTAGAATTTATAGCCAAGTATCATAGAAATTAGTCTCACATCTTGTTGAAAGATGTCATTCACAATCATTGCTTTCCTGTCCCTTTTAGAGTGTGTTAGGGTTTTGAATTGCTTCTTTACATGAGTTTCTACAATAGGAATGATTCCTGTATTGTCCAATCCAGTAATCTCATGAATTAAATAACTGCAAATCTTCATAGACTGCTTGCCTATCCAAATGAATTGATCATGTACTTTGCTCAATAATATCTTGAACCATTCTTCTTCCTTGAATTCATACAAATCCAAAATTTTCATAATTCTCAACTGATCAATATGTTTGTACTCATCTCTCATAATTCCTTTATCATTCATATACTCCATCTTAGTAGAAATATCATCAATACCTAGTATATCATACTTATAATGAATGTAAGCCCTAATATCTTCTACGTGTAAAACTTCGTAGGGTGTTTGAGAAAATTCTCCTTTGGGGTCTTCTTCACAAGACTTGAATGGATGTTTCTTGAAATTATACCTAGGTCAATATACAAAATCATAAATAATAGGTGCATCCATAGCTAGATGATGTTAATACCTCTTTCACGCTGAATTTTGAGTTTTCACTTCAATCGATCACGCAAGGAAAAATGTAGGATAGACTGAATCTCTCTTCTCTCTGATCTCCTTAGGTCTCTCTTCATCAAATGGTAAGGAAATATATCTTAATATGGTGCTTTATACAATGTTTTAAGTTATAAAAGTTCACTTTACCCAATACAGTCCAGTCGGTTGTAGATCTCACGATCAAAGTACATGCATCGGCTGATGTTGCACTCTTAACTGTATACTCCATGATGTCGGCCATGCTCATACCTAAGCTCACACAAGCTCAATACACAAGTTACAAGGTGGGATATATTCTGATGTCTTTATCCAATGCTCCCCCTAAGGCCATGATCGACCAATTAGGTTGATTCTACTTTACTACCATCAGGCAAAGATCCAGAAGCATCTAATGTCTCTCCTTGAACCAATGTCTCACTTGTTTCTTTGATCTTCCATATCTTACCACTGCTGTTATCTTTTTCTTTCTTAAAACAACTGTCAAAGTCATTCTTTAAGTCTGTAACACTCTTAAAATATCACTTCCATTCTTCTGTGTATTCATAGGAGGTGGCACTCTTCTGTTGTTTTCTCCATTATACCTGCAAAACTTTGCTATATGACCTAGATTATTGCCTTTATAACATATAGGAGGTCTTCTTTCCCAATTTAATTGCATCTTACAGTACTTCAAAATGTGTCCAATGTTATTACATTTATAGCATATAGGTTTCACTATAGGTTCTCTTCCATTGTCTTGTCTATACCCAGATTGATTAGGTTTCTTTTATTATGCTTTCTTGTGCCCATATCCATTACAATTAAAACAATAGTCAAAAAAGGTCTTAAAAGGGGAATTGCCTATGCATTCTCTTTTTTATGTGTCCTAACTTGTTACAACCAAAGCATCTACCTCTGAAAGGTCTGATCTTCTCTATAGGTTCTCCAATAGTAGGATTTTTAGCATCAATCTTTGCATCAGATTTCTCTTCCTAATTCTTTGAGCATTCAGATTCATTGAAGCCAATACCATTCATATCACCTTTAGGTTTCTATCTGTCTCTTTGTTCATTGATTAAATCACTATTGGTGTGAAGTTTCTCAATGTGTTTCTTTGCCTCAACAAGTTCACCTTTTATGATCTGATTGTATTTCTCTAGTTCTAGATACTTGTTCTTATAGTTTTCAGCCTCATTCTTCATTTGTTCTAATGCACTATTCAAGGTTTCTTCAGTCTTTTTCTTAGCATCTTTGGTAACTGAATCTCTTTAGTCATAGCTTCATTCCCATGTTTCAAAGTTTCATTTTCTTCTTCAAGTTGCTTCATCTGATTTGAAGTGTCTTTGTCTAAATCTTCTTTTATCTGAACCACAAGAACCTGTCTCCGACTTCTGGAAATTTCAAGCTGGTCTTTAATTTTCTTTATAAATTTCTCAGCTCTTCACATGTTGAATATTAATTCTCCATTCTCTACTTTTTCTTTGTCAAGTTCTTTGAGTGCAGCATCAAAGTTTTTTTGCAAACTGTCCAAATCCATTATGATCTCCCTTAAACTGTTAAAATTTCTCTCCAAGGGCCAAAATATTTGATACCAATTGTTAGGATTAGGTAATAATGAGAGGGGTGGGCGGGGGGGGGGGGGGGTGAATAAGTACTACAACACTTATCAAAAAATTTCAGCCATTTAAACATTAACCATATATTTGCAGAAATGAAAAGAACATAAGCAAATAACACAATACTCATAACACCATAATTTTGTTATTGAGGAAACCCTAGCCAAGGGAAAACCCCATTGGGGATGGTACCCACAAGAATTCACTAAAGTATAGTGTCCTTGTTAGGAGACCTAGCCCTGTTAGGAGCTGAATATTACATAGTACATTTCCTAGTTAAAGGAATAACAACACTGTTAAAGGTATACAACACCCTTTTAGGGGCAAACTAAGCTTACAACTCTTACAGTGTAATTCTGTTACAAAATGTTCTCAGTAATGAACAAAACAAGCATCTCTAATGCTTAGATAGTTCCTATTCATAGCTCATCAATGATCTATATCATCCTCTACTCTTCCATTAACATATCCTCAAAAAATATTATCCCTCTAATCTTCTTACCATCATCAATGCCATTTCTCAACAAAAAGTTCTCCATATATATATATATATCTTTTCTCTTAACCAAGTCGACTCTCTTAACCAAATATTACATAGTCGACTCTCAATACAAAATATATTTAATAAAACAAATATCAAATGCATAGTCGGCGTTCTTACATAATCAAAGTGTAGGTTAGAAGAAACCATAATCCAACTCCTGTTGCCAAGAGTCCACGTCATACTCTTTGAATCATCGCTTTTGTCCAACTACTTTGTATCACTGTTCTACTACTGTCTGTCTATCTTCAAATCTCTCTAACTTGTTGTAAACATCACAAAAACAAAATTGATCTTAGGTGGAGGTCACATATACCCTATACTATTTTCCTCTAATCTCACTTTCCATAATTCATCAATCTTGATCTTTGATACCCAAAATACCTCTGTATCTTTGCTATTGTACTTAGTCAATTTCAGAGTCATCAGAACTCAAATTCATAGGAATTGATCTGTAACCCAGATGTATTTCCATAAATGACAACCAAAAATTGAATCACATCATGCAAAATAGATCACTTGCCAACACTTTAAGCTTCTGATCCACATGTAAAATGGAAGGATAATGAATGTCCCCAATGTGCTATATAACCTATTGACAATTATGGTTGCTGAGACACATAAAGGTAGAGAAAACTTTGTTTCCCATTACTGTTTAGTTAAGTTTCTTATTGAAAGGTATTGACAAGATGCATATAGAATGTCATGGAATGAGCTTTTGAAAATTAAAAAGTTGAGAGTGGTGAATGTGGGTCTTAGACATCAACCCTTTACCCGTAGGGTTAGTGGGGAGGCAAGAGTTACAAAACTCAACCATGGGGCTTTAAATTCTAGGCTAGTTTGACCTAGCACAAACTCTCCTACAGGTAAAACAAGTTCATCTAAATCTTTGCACAAAGATTTAAATAGTTCATCTTAAGACCCCAATGAGGATGTTTCCCCTAAATCAATAATTCTTACAAGGGAAATAGTAGCAAGAGAAAAAATAAATATGAAAAAGAGTAAGGATGAAAAGGGAAAGGCTAAAATGCAAAATTTTGAAAAGGAAAGCCCTAGCCCTAGAAAATGGAAAACTAGGGATCAAGAACTCCCTGCAACCACTGAGCATAGTGAAAATATTGCTAAAAATTCTAAGAAAAAAAAAATGCTGAGAAAACACCCCAGAGGAAGAGTCATAGGTTCAAGGGTAAACCTAGTAAATGGGTAAAATCTACTGCACCTAGTGTGAAAATCCAAATTGAATCCTCATACACTGTTCATACCACTTCTAGTTAAGAAGAAAGGACAATCTATAACAGACCTCCCAGGGGAGGCCCCAAATTTTACTCCTCATTTGAGCAGAAGGATAGGGAAATGATGCCTACACAATAATCTAAGGAGGAAGGGGATGAATAGAAATCTCGAGAAAGGGAATTTTCCCAGGAAGAACAAGGTTTGTTGATGGAAGGATACTTGAAACAAGAGAATTTAGGATTAGAAAGGCTCATTGATGTGACTGAATAAGTGACAGGTGGAGAACTAGAACAAAGGTGACTCATAATAGGTATTCACCAACCTACTACTTTCTCATGGGCATTAATAGCCCTAGATTTATTAAAAGATACAAAGTTTTGGTTCTTCACTTCCCGTGTTTGTTTGTTCGTGTGTTCTTTTTTTTTTGCTTTTGTTTGTGGTGTTCATTCTTCTGGTTGCCTTTTAGGGCTTGACCCATTCTTTTCTGAGTGTGTGTTGATGATATGGCCAAATATGGAGTTAATCCATGCCCCGGGAGTAGTAATCATGGAGAGAAATCATACCCAGAGATTGGTAATCATTCAAAGGCAGGGCAGAATGATATCAGTTCAAAGAATGATGAAGGTTGGGGTGCTCGTGATTGCAATAGAAAAGCTTCTTATATGACAGTTTTTGTAGATGGGTCGGTGTCTAAATGTCTGGATTCTACATTTTTTGAGAGTGTATCAATTGGGGAAGATTTAGGAGACAAAGGAGAGCATCCCAACCCCAATGGAGATCGACGAAGTCTTGGAGCCAACTAAGGTAGTCATTGCAAACCCGATGGAGGAAAATGTAAGAACCCTAATCTTATTGGTAATACTCTTTCTCTATCACCTAATGAGGAAATGTTGAAGGCAATAAATGAAGAACAATCTAGGCTTAAGAGCATTGGAATATTTTTTGTTTCCATGGATGTTAAATTCCTTCCTGCACACAAATTTCTTGATGACTGGTTCAACAATGTTTGGTGAAAGAAACTTGGTATTTTTGTGAACTTTAGTAGAATGATTCAAAAAGGTTTGTTTATGGTATTTTTCAAATACCATTCCATGCCAGAGAAGGTTTTAAAAAAGAGCTCCTAGAATGTAGGACAGAACATGTTTAGGGCCCTACTGTGGTCTCCTAAGGATAACCATGAAAATGTCATTTGTCAAGAATCTCCATTCTGGGTTTAATTAAAAGGTGTACAACCAGAATTTTGGTCTTTCATACCTCATATGTTGAAGCCTCTAGGATTAGTCCTCCAAGGAAAGGATACTAGGGCCACCCTCCCTCACTTAAATGCCCACATTTTTTTGGCTCCAGCTCGAGGGGTCACCTTTCCTGACAAAATCTCCTTGAACTTTGATGGAGACCTATTCCAATGGGAAATATCCAGACTCAGGGGTATTGGAGCATGCTTCCATTGCAAGTTGAATGGTGTGTGTATGATTTTTTGGACCTGTTAAGAAAGACACAACATTTCAATACATCATTATATTAGTGAAAACTTATAAAAAAAAAGGGTTTGAAGCTAAACACTTAAACCGATATATTGCTTCCTATCTAGGAGGAGTTTGAAGAATGCCATAATCATGCCCTTAGATTATGCACAAATCAGTGACATATATAACCTAAGAATGGAATATTTGAATAAAAACTAATCTAAATGATCAAGAAACATGCATATTAACTCTAAAAATTAAGATAATAACAATGCATAATATCAAATGTAAGATGCAATATGGATTCACAAATAATCTAAACAACATAACAATGCTTTTAAGTCTGAAAATTAAGTGCCATTTGAGCTCAAAAAATCATTCTATTTATAGAAGAAATGTGGAGAGAGAGAGGGGACAAGGCCATTAATGGAGGTGTAATAGCCATTAATAAGGTGTAAGAGGCATTAATGCCAAAGGTATTAATAAGGCATGGGCTTGAGGAATCTCCATTAATGATGCATTAATGAGAGCAATTAAGAGGCATGGTGAGGGTGTAAGTCCAAGCTTGAGAAGGTGGACTTAGAGGGAGTCAAGCTTGAGAAAGTTGACTTTCTCAAGTGGGTTGAATTCCTAATCATAAAATTAGGAATGTGACATCATTAGGGAGGGGATTAAGATTAGGATTAGGCTTAGCATGGGGGAATAGGTTGGGATGGGTTTGAACCCAGGGTTAAGGTGGTTGAGATAGGTTAGGTTAGGGGTAAAAGGGAATATAAATGAAATGAATTATAAATAATATATTCATTCAAAAATAGAGAAATTAATTATTTAAGCTTTTGATTGCTTTAGATAATTAATTAGGACTATAGCCAATTAATTGCATTAATTTAAGCTAGAAGATAGGCTTTTGCAAGTGATTAGGTATAATTAGGATTTATTTAATTCCTTTTAAATTAATTACCTTAGCCATATTTTGAGTTGAATTGTTTTGAATTGATTTGATTGGCTTAGGTGATTAATAAAATTTAGTGATTAGATCACTAAGGAGATTAAATCTGATTTGAATGAACTATGCCAGCTGATTGAAGAGTTGTATTGCCATAATTGGGGGTATGATCACACTTAGGGAAAATAGGGTCTTTGGTCAGAGTGGACCAAATCAAGGTGGTTACATTTGCCCCTTTTTGAATAGATGTGTGAGCAACACATTTGATTCAAAGAAAGTTTTTGATGTTTGACTTCATAAAGATTGAGAATTTCACTCACGATGAAATGAAATGTCTGATGAGGTCAGTCTCACACTTGATTGAACTAAACTGATAGAATTGACTTTGAACTTGATCGAACAAAGGTCAATAAGCAAAGATCTTAAACATACCAATTCTAAACTTGGTTTTCGTCCAAATATTGATAATATTGATTCCGAACTTGGTTGTCGTCCAAAAGTCAGTATGAAGCTGCCAGGAGCTTAATAAGAATCTAAGAAAAAGTAGACATAGGATATCCAGCTTGTGAGAACCAAAGCCTTCAATCCAACAGTTCTGACTTAGTCAAGGAGCCATCATGCCTTTAGTTTTTTTGATAACAAAGTCATTTTTAATGTTGTTTTGAGCAAGAAATTGATTGATGATAGTGTGATCATGCCCCCTCGGGAATGAAATCGAAGGAAAAATAAAATCCCTCTATTGAAATGATGTATCACTTGCATGGAGCAGTTAGGTCAATGAAAGAATGGATTATAAGAAGTGAAGAAATGAAGGCGTGTTTAGAGAAAACACAAGAGTACCAAGTTAATCACGGTAAAAAAAGGTGAGTTCAATTTTGTTCCCGATAGATCAAAGATTTCAGAAATCATTGATTATGTCATTAAATTGGATTTCAGATGAATCAAGAATAGAAATGATTTTGAGCTCAAGTCCTTATGTTGTTCTTTCAAATGAATCATGAAATATCTAAATGCATCTACATGTAGACTCCTAGGACTGTCACTGATTTGTATACATTGTAGCATGTTATCATCATTGGGCACTTTTTGAAATGGATACCACCTGATAGTACAGCTATCACTAATACCCACTGGTATCATGAAAGTATGAATACTATGTTTATTGGATGCAATGTCAGAAATAAACTTACACATCAAGGCACAAAAGCTAGGATGACAAGTTAGTTACTCTCATTTTACTATATCAGAATCTGTGTAAGGTAAGATATTGGACCCACAATGACCTTGAAAATTCATATCCTTGGGTACATTATGTTTCATACACCTTCGTGAGAATCTGAATTTTTAGAAAATAGACAAGGAAATTATTTTAACCTCACCATAGTTTACACATAACAAAGATTGAGATATATGCGGCTATCCACTCATGTTGGCAGCTATTACCATAAACATCCAAGTTAGGTGAAATTTATAGGATCATTTGGAACAATCCCCATATGTAGAAAACCAATAAAAAATTGTGCCCCCTGTCCTTGCGACTCTTTGTCTTTGCACAGATGTCATGGAGTAACTCGAAAGACATAACAACCATCAATTGCGGATCAATCAAAGAAAACTCATAACTGCTTATATGCCCCTAGTTAAAGCACCATCAAAACATAAAAGAGTTATAATCAAACCAAGGTCAAACTATGTGCTTAAGTAGTATTTGAAAAATACTATTGATTCATTTGTCAGGTGCAGTAGAGATTCATCAACCAAATTGTGGAATTTAAGAAATATGTGTTGCATGTCTGTGTATAACTTTGTCAATGTTTGCAATTCAATCTAGGTCTTAGGAATACCATTTAGGTTAGTGCAATGTTTGTGCTAGATAGGTGGTTTGGAAAGAAATACCCATGTTTTGTGAAAGTGAGAGTTTGGTGCAGACATCGAGAAGCATTGTGTCACAAGACAAACCATCCTAGGATGACCTAGCAGATGCAACCTAACATGCTAGCAAAGATGCCCCTAGTGCAGAATGATTTGTTTCCTAAGAAAAAAATGTAGATAAATCCCAAGCAAGGATAGGAAATTTGTAAGGAAACAAAGTCAGCTCATAAAATAGGTGTAATTGTGATGGCCTAGTATCAATAATGCATTGATAGATATAGCACAGAATACAAGTGACGCCTGATTGCCAGGTTTTCACCACTTGGCAAAACTTTCTCATTCTTTCTACTACCAGGATGCCCGTTTTACCAGGTTTTCATCAAGGCACTTTCTCTTTTTCAATTTTTTATTTTTTGAATTTTTTGTAGTATCAAGGTGCCTATTTGCTAGGTTTTCACCAAGGATACCTTTTATTTAGGACTTTTTCCACTATTTTTGGATTTCTCCAGGATCAATTTTCTAATTTTTTGGTATTTTCTAAGATTTTCACTACATAGGCTTTGTTATCCTGTCATCAAGCATAGAACTACTTCAAATGTAGAGTATTGATAGGATCTGGAAGGAAATCTCCCTCAGGTGTAGCTAGTTGATATGCTCTAGTCCCAAAAGTTGCAGTAATGACATAAGGTCCCAACCAATTAGGTTCAAACTTTCCTTTCTATTCCTGGTTAGGCTGGTTTTTAGGATTCTCTTTTAGGATGAGATCTCCCACCTAAAATTGTTGTGGTTTGACCTTTTTATTGTATCCTTTGGACATTCATGCTTGGTAAGCCTTTAGATGATCGAACGCTTGTTGTCTATGCTAATCAAGTAAGTCTAAATAATTTACCTGATCAATGCGGTATTTCTCATTAGTAACAAGACCTTGTAAAGATATCCACAAAGATGGGATTTCAACCTCAATAGGTAGAACTGCTTCAATGCCATAGAATAGGGAAAATGGCATGGCTCCAGTTGGTGTCCTGATGCTTTTTCTATAGGCCCATAGTGCTGTTATTAGTTGTAAATGCCAGTCTCTACCAGACTTACTCAATGTTCTGTGTAGGATCTTGAGAATATTCTTGTTAGATGCCTCAGCCTGTCCATTAGCTTGAGGATAATAGATTGAGGAGAAATGTTGAGTGATGTGGAGCCGTATGAAAAGTTCATCAATGTCTTGGTTTTTAAATTAGCCCCCATTGTCTGTTACAATTGAAGAGGGTATCCCATATCTATAGATAATATAGTTCAAGATGAACATAGCCACCTATTTGCCAGTGGTTTTTATTAGCGGCATGAATTCAATCCAAATTGTGAAATACTCAGTGGCCATAATGATGAACTTGTGTCCATTTGAAGAATTAGGATATATTTGTCCAACCAAGTCAAAGGCCCTTTTCTGAAATGGCCAATGTGTGATAAATGGTATGATTTCTCTGGTAGGAGCATGGATGAGATTTCCATGTGTTTGGAATTTATGACATGTTTTGGAAAATTGAATAGCATCTTTTTTCATTGTAGGCCAGTAATAGCCTACTCTGAGCAATTTTTTTGCTAGTGAAAAGCCATTTGAATGTGACCCACATACACCTTTGTGGCCTTTTTTAATGCGCAATCTGACTCTTTAGTTCTAGACATCTAAGAAGTGTACCATCGAGACCTCATCTATATAAGTTATTAGTTATGAGAATATAATGCGATGCTATCCTAATTAAGGCTCACTTTTCATTTTTGGATAGATCATTAGGAATATTTTAGCCAGTTAGGTAAGTAATGATATTAGCATACTGAGATTGGTCTTGGGTGTTCAAAGCACAAATTAATTGGTATTCAGGGGTATCAAAGGTAGGGTAGGATAATTATTCCACCAAGAATTCATAGAGGAATTGATGTTCCTCTAGTTGTAACATGGATGCTAGTGTAGCCATAGCATTTGAAAATTTATTCTTTGTTCTGGGTATCTGTTGGAATGTGACAAAGACAAAGTACTTCTTTAGGTCATCAACCAGTTGCTTGTAGGGCATTAAATTCTCATCTTTCATCTAATAGTCTTAATTTACTTGATTGATAATGAGTTGGGAGTCACCATACATATGTAACTCTATAATCTTCCATTCCATAGAAAGTTTAAGACCGTTTACCAATAAGGCTCCAGAGCCTTATTGCATGAAAGAACCATCAAAGTACATCTTCCATGGATACTTAGTTAGATGCATAATTGTTTCATCAGGGAACTCAATTCTTAAAGGTTCATCATCTTGAAGTGGTGAATCAGCCAATTGATCTACGAGGACTTGTCCTTTGATAGCCCTCCTATCCACATATTCAATGTCAAATTCACTCAGAATGAGGACCCACTTTGCCAGACATCCTGTTAATGCTGTCTTGATTAAAAGGTACTTCAAAGGATCTAGCTTTGCAATGAGCCTTACTGTATGTGATATCATATAATGTCTCAATTTTTGTGATGCAAAGACAACTGCTAAGCATGCTTTCTCAATAACACTGTAATTGAGCTCATAGGAGACTAGTATTGTACTGATGTAGTGGATTTCTCTTTCTTTCTTAGTTTCATCCTCTTGTGCCAGCAATACTCCCAGTGATGTGGCTGTAGCTGAAATATATAGGAGTAATGGCTTTCCATGAATGGGTGCCATAAGAATAGGAGGAGAAGCTAGGTACTCTTTTAATTTTCTAAAGTTGGCTTCACAATGTTCATCCCATTTGAAGGTGACACCTTTGTGTAGTAATTTGGTAAAGGGTTGTGCTTTATCTGCAAGTTGTGACATAAACCTCCTGATTGACTAGAGTCTCCCTTGTAATTTCCTCATTTGAGTAATGTTGTGTGGAGGAGTCATTTCTAGTATAGCCTTGAATTTTGCAGGGTCTACTTCAATTCTTTTTGCTAAGACAATAAATCCTAGGAGCTTTCCTGATTGGACCACAAAGGCACATTTCTTGGGATTGATCCTGAGTTGAAATTTCTCCATATGATCCAATATCTTCCTTAAGTATTCAATATGAGTATTTTATTCTTTTGATTTAGCTAAGGTATCATCTACGTAATCCTCCATTTTTTTATGCATCATATCATGAAATATAGTGGTCATTACTCTTTGATAGGTAGCACCTACATTATTTAACCCAAATGGCATAATGTTCTAGAAAAAAGTTCCCCATGCACATGTAAATACGGTCTTTTCTTAATCTTCAGGTGAAATTTTAATCTGATTTTAGCCTGAGAAACCATCCATTAGTGAGTACATTTGGTAGCCTACTGTGAGGTCTATGATCATATCAATATTAGGTAGTGGAAGATCATCTTTAGGACATGCCTTGTTTAAGTCCCTGAAGTCTGTACAAATCCTAATAGATTTATCTAATTTATATACTGGAATCACATTAGAAATCCATCCTACGTAAGCAATGACTCTGATGAATCCAACTTTCAGTAATTTCTCTAGCTCTACTTTTACTAGTAATGCAACATGAGGATGCATCTTTTTGAGTTTTTGTTTCATGGGTTTAATCCCAAGAGCTATAGATAAATGATACATTATCAATTCAGGATCCATCCTAGGCATATCTATGTAAGACCATGCAAAGTTGATCTTCTTCTCCTTCAGGAACTTAGTGAATTGTGTCTTCTCCTCATTTGACAAAGATTGTGCCAGGTGAACAATTTGAGGAACTTTAATTGTGACCAAGTTAACTGGTTCTATTGGTTCTATCAAAACTGAAGGTCTTTCTTGAAAGTGATTAGGGAGGATATCAAGAATCTCATCCTTTGGCACCTCCAAGAGGTTTTCACCATCAGATACGTCTTTTGTTTTTACGTTTTTAGAATCTCACACTACCACAACGTGGTTTTCACCATCAGTTATTTTCTTCTTTTTATTTTTCAATTTGTGACTGAGAAACTTGATATCCTCCTATGACATGTTCACACTCCTTGCATTGGTGGAAGAAGGGTAAGGTTCACAAGTGTTTAGGTAGCAATTCAAAGTGTAGTCATTAGGAAAGTCTAGGATAGGAGTAGGGCTTGTATTAGTCCAATCAATTAGGTCTGGTTTTATCAAAGACAAGGAGTCAGATTTTGGGAGGGATAGCATCACATTAGCATGAAGACTATTAACTGACATGACATGTTCAATTAGGTTAATCTCTTCGATGTTTAGATAAATGAGAGTTAGATCATCATTATCGAAGTCATTGTTAGTTATATGTGGACCGAGCTCTAGTGAATCGTTAGTAGAACTTTCATCTTCATCTCTCCATAGAAGGAGACTCCTAGCTTGTAGCCTATGAATTTATTCTAGGTGTAGGAGAATACCAGTGTCTTCATCAGTGAGTGGGGGAAGGAATACCTCCTCTGCTTCAGGAATATCAACACTTTTAGGAGCGGTGTTAGAATTCTCTCTGTGTGCTAATGGAGCTGCAAACATGTAAATTACATCTATCTCAATGTACTCTATGGCAACAGATATCTCATCCCACTTGTAATCATGTGAGTTGGTTACTTTGTCATCAAACTTGTTTAAGAATTCAGCAATAGTTACCTGATGTACCCTATTAGCCACTTGTAGATCAAAGTGTGATAAATCAAGGACATGTGAAATTGTGACTAACTGCCCCCAGTTAGGATGTAAATCTTGTTGTCAAGGTCTATCTTCAGTAGCTATTATTATCAATGGTACCTCTTGGTTGTCTTCTATTGTTTCTATTGGATGATATTAGTTTTTGGTACTAATCATGTTGTTGATACTCATGTTGTGTCACTGATGTCAACATATATTTCTATGAAAGAAGAAAGATTAGTTACTTGACTAAAAGGCATGTACGGACACTGTACGGATGAACCAGAATGAGAAAATTTGGATTTAAGTAGAAGACTAAGTTTTGACCTTACATCTAAGGCCTCTTGACTTTATGTCTCATATCATGTATGTTACAACTATTTTAGTAAAGACTATTTTTTTGGACTGTGACTGTGATTCTGGAGAGAGAAGGTCTCTGTGTTTCAAGAATATCTTGCTAAGGAAGATGTTTCAGAACTTGCGAGCTTACTGATGGAGAGCCGACATGTGATGGTGAAATGGGTTGAGTTCAATTTCTATTTGGATACTGATGACATCAGTTGTGGCGTGTGTTCTGGAGAAGACTTATTTCTTGGCCAACTTCATACTTGTAACATGTGGAAATTAATTCTAAGCATGGATTACAGATCTGGAAGTATTTGTAATTAATTGTAAATATTGTATACTTGTTATAGGTACTGTGTGTATCTTATCAAGGGCTTATGTAATTATTTGTATGATGGGAAGCCTTAATTGGCCGACCTGGTTAATTATGTATTAGGAAAGCTTAATTGGCTGACCTAATGGGTTATTGTAAGAGGGTATAAATGAGTGATCTTTTCATTTGTGAAAAGTGTGGCAGAGAAAGAAAAGAGTAGAGATTTGTGGAGATATGAAGATTGACTGCTGGATAGAGAGAAGAGTTGGTCCTTCATTGGAACTAACCAAGCAAAGATAGTTTCTATCAGAAAGTTCACTGGATTATGTATTTGTTGTATACACTTGATGTAGATTGTGAATCCTTGCGGGTGGCTTTAACCTTCTTTGGGAAGTGATCCTTGGCAGTGAGCCTACTACTTTCATTGAATCCTAACAGGGTCTGTCTCCTAACAGGGATTGTGTACTGTAATGTAATAACAAGCTCCTAATAGGGCTAATATCTTTTAACAAGGATACTATACTCTCAGTACATCATTTTGTGGGTGTTAATTCCCACTGGGGTTTTACCTTTAACAGGGTTTCCTCGAGAAAAAACATTGTGTTATGGTGTTGAAAATTACTGTATTATTTAATTTTGATGTTATGGTTCATAAATTTTAAAGTTTAATAATCTATTGCACAACTGATTCACCGCCCTCTTAGTTGTCTTATGGACTGTTATTCCTAACAGTTTCTTCTACCTCTTGAATAGTAGCTTGTGGTAATAAAGGGATATAGGTGTTTTGTGGTATCTCAAAGCTTGGCACATATCAATCTCCTTGATATTCAAGATTCCTCGTACCAACATGTAATAATATTTCATAGGACCATTGTTCTAGTTCTGTTTCTTCTGTTTCATCAGTCCCTTTGTCAGAAACTGGACTATCGCTTGAAGTAGGGTTTTTAGTTTTTTTATTAAAACCTATTCCTATTTTATCTTTAGTATCCCTGAATTCCATGTGTATAGGTTCAATAAGTCCCTTTCCTTTAGTGCCTAAAGGTCATTTTCCTTTATATCCCATTTTTTTGAGGAGATCGTATCCTTTACCATACTTTTTTGGGGATATTTCCACATGTTTTACCTCAGCTTCCTTTGTTTTTCCCTTGTAAAGCCAGGCCAAGACTGCATGTTCTTCTGTGTTATCTTTAGGAGAGGTAGATGCTTTGATCATGCTAGTTTATTTGTGAATTTTTGGCATTCGAGATGCAGTAGGTGTGAATGATGAGGAAGGTTTTCCATAGGATCTTGGTGACACCAGAAGTTCTGTCAATGATGAGGTCATGTCCAGCTTGTATTCTCCCATATCTATTTCTTCAAGTTTTAAGGTCTTCCTAAAGCCTTTCATAACCATGTCTTTGTTAGTCTCAGGAATAATCTCATCCATAGCTTCCTTGTTATGCGGGACCATACTACCTGCCTTAATATTGTTGCAAGTATAATTGGCATTTACAAGAATTGCCACTTCTACCCCATTATGTGGGAATTTGATATACTGGTGGTAAGTAGATGGCACAACTTACATTTTGTGGATCTAAGGTCTCCCTAATAGTATGTTGCAAGCTAAGGGTAGATCCAGAACTTGGCATATGACATTCCTTTCAACCGGCCTGACTCTGATGGGTAGAACAATAAGACCTTTAGAGGATCTTTCTTCCTCATCATAAGATTTGATAGTGATTTTTCTTCTAGAATCAATGGTCTATTCTGAGAGACCCAGATTCCTAATTAGATTAAGGGTGCAAATATTCAATCCTGCACCTCCATCTATCAATACGTGTCTAACACAGGATTTATGAATTAGGATTTCAATATGAAGGGGTTGGTTATGCGGATGTGTCAATGATTTATCATCCTCTTTAGAAAAAGAGAGGTAATGTGGTGCTAATATGTGATTAACCATTGCTTGTAATTTTTCTACATCAAGGTCCTTTGGCAAATTTGTGGCATGTAGGGCTTGCTCAAGAATTTCCCTATGCACTGAGGAGATCTTAAGCAACTCAAAAATGGAAATTTGAGTAGAAGTTCATTGTAATTGATCCACCAAGTTATACTTTGCTACAGAAATAGTAATGGTTTATTTTTTTGCTGCTGGCTTGGGGATAGTGATAATAGGTACCTTGGAAGTTATTGCTGGTTTTGATGAGGAATTAGGTCCTTTGATCATGACCTGTGATTGACTTCGGGTTACCGCATTTGAATGGGAAGATGTGTTTTGAACACCATTGATAGTGACCACATTAATTGATTCAGTTTTAATGTCTAGCATGTTGATCACATCATCATTTTTAGAGTAGGTGTAGTTCTCTTCATTTCCTTTTCCTTTAGATGCTTCCTCTTTCTCATAATTAGGGGATGGCTTGTTAAATGTTGTATGATCTTTGTTAGTGGTGTGTCCTTCCACTTTGATCTTGCCTCCTTCAATAAGGTCTTGGATAACATGTTTGAGTTTAAGACAATTATTAGTCTTGTGTCCTTTGTTCTTGTGGAAGACACAATAAGAATTGTCATCCCACCATCTTGGTTTGACTTCTGGTTCCCATGGTTTGGAGTCTAGGATTGTGACAACTTTGTTGTCTAACAATGTCTTCAAAACAATTTCAAGAGGTTCTCCCAAAGGAGTGAATGTTCTTTGAGGTTTGGAATTCCATGGCCGACCTTTGTTGTTATCATTGTTCACTTTAGGTATGGAAGTTGTTACCTTGTCATCTTTACTTGCTTGCATGCTATTTGTCAGATTGAACACCCGAGGTTTTGGATTAACATTGGATGCGTCTACTACTCCATCGTTAACAACATTTTTGTTTTGTTTCCACCATTTAGGTTTGTTGGAGTTGGTGGATTTTTTTTTCACTTTGAAGAGTGATTTCTCCCTTTTTAACCATGACTTCTTTGATACAGATGGAATTCTTGATCATCCTATCAAAGCTAGGGGAATCTTTCATTTGTAATGCGTAGTTCAACTCAGGTACCAAGTTATTAATAAAGATCTCCATCTTCTCAGATTTGGGAATAGCTCTTGAATATATTGCAAAGATTTTCCTCTATCTTTGTAGAAAGTGTGTAAAGGATTCACCATTTCTTTGTTTAGTGTTACACAGATCCATCATAGTCACATCATGTTATATATTATAGGAGTAATGTTGGATAAATCATTGAATGAACTCCTCAAAAGTTTTTACCTTAGGTGTAAGCTTTGAGAACCACTCCATGGCGTTGCCTCCTAGGCTTCGTGGAAAGAGCCGCATGAGGTATGTAGGTTCATGCATGTATTCTATGCTGAGAGCAAAAAACTCTCTCACATGGTCATGTGGGTTGGTCTCTCCCATATATTTGTCATATTTTGGCCTTTCCATGTTGGTAGGAAATGTGGCCATATTAATACTCTTATCAAAAGGAAATGGACAAATGGAGTCCAAAGAGTATTTAGTCTTCGGTTTAGCCTTCTCCTATTTGAGATTTGCAAGCTTAGTTTACATTAAGGTTAGTTTTTTGGCGAGAAAAGATATAGGAGTCAAAACCTCCTTTTATTTTAGTTGTTCAACATCATAATCCTTAGGCAATTTTATGCCAGTGGATGCTAGATGGAGAAAGTCTTTCTCTTTATCTTCGCCAATTATCTTTTCCAATGTCTTTTGAAATTTATTACTCTGTTTGAGTTTATTGTATTTTTCTTTAGTGATGTCTTCCTCACTGTCTGAACCAAACAAAGGAAGGTCAAAGTGTTTTTTTCCTTCATCATCGCTATCTTCATGTTTTTTGTTTTTATCATTATTGTTTTCCTCAAAGGCCTTACTCCATTTGAGAGTGGGTATTTCCATTTTTGGAGAGTCTAAATCAAATAGGGAACTGTGAAATGTTTCTCCTTGTTGAAAGTGTAGTGATCTGGGAGGTACTTTTGATTATTTAGAAGTGTACTTGTGTCTTGTGTTAGCCATGTATTTGTATCTCAACTTTGTCAAAGTTTCCCGATAGTGTCAAGTAGAGTCTCAAATCATTCAAGTGAGTGTGTCTAGGTGGAGGTGGCATTTGTGTTTCAGTGGAAGTAAATGATTCCAGCATCAAAGGGTTACAATGCCCTGATAGTGAGCTAGGAATCAAGTTGTTTTGAAAAGCGAATAGACCACACGTATTGAGACTGATTGTGAGAAACTGACAGGACATATAAGGTAGACATTTTGAAAAAGTGTTTTGACACAGCAATAGTGAGACCAAAAAAAACAATAGGGACAGACTAATGAGCCAAAAGGGTATCCAAATCCACTGAGGTTTTTTGAGAAACTAATCTGCAAGTGCTCACTGCCCTAGATGTGAGCCTCTAGATGCAAGCCAGGAAATATAGGATACGAGCCTCTGATGACCTAGATGTGAGATAAGAAATGTAGGATGTGAGCATTCTCACTAAATGCAACATAATGCTGATCGGATGCAATTTAGGATACTAGATACAAGCCAGGAAAGACATGATACAATCTCCTGATGTTTTTGTCATACTTTGTCAGTTTCGTTAAATGTGTTTTGGAAGTTTGTGAAGTTTGTTTGATTGCAGATTGTGTTATGAGGCATTCACATGAGTGTAAAACACATGTACTCCAAGGATTGAATTTTGTTTCTTTTTTTGAATGATTTATCTTGTTAGTGATCTTTCAGACACATCAAGCAGATTTGCATTGTTAGGGGAACAAACACATCCTTACGCCCTATATTATAGGTAGAGGATGAAAATCCTTGCTTATTGACTTAGGTACACACTCAAATGCTAATCAGAATAAGGCCATCACCAAGCACACAATGGCTCGACTCATGATGCCATATTAGCTGACTCCAAATGTAAGTGAGGGCATGATATGATGAGTGTCTTGGGGCAATCACTTTTTGCCTTGCACAAGGATTATCACCCTTTCGGGGATGAATCATGTAGTTTAGACTACAAAGTTTGTTGTTTATGATGGGGCAATCCATTCAAAATTGTTTCCCATAGAATTGCACAAGGAAAAATTGAGGAGTATAGCCCTATGAGTACTCAAATATGTGTAGTCTCGCAAGCAAGATTCAAGCGGCTCCGCTCTACACATACCCAAGCATGTTCAAGGAATGATGTCAAAATTCTGAGAAAAAAACCAATTCTGTCTTTTGAGGCTTTGGCCTATGAGGAAGCAATTATTTATAGTGAGTTGGAAGGGTTGGCATAAAACCTTTCCTCACTTGGGTCATTCCCGGGATATTTTTTCCTCAACCAGCAGGCCCTCTACTATTAAATAAGCATACAAAGGATTAGCGAGCATAGGATTTCTAGATTTTTGATTCTTCGAAAGAAGAAGAGCATAATCTCCTAGTCCATGCCATTTTCTCCCAAAACACTCCAATCAATGTTCATTCCCTCAAGCTATTTGAGCTCGATTTAAATATTCCTAGATTATGAAAGCATTTGCATATGAAAGCAAAGTTTATTTTGTTCATTTGACCACAGTTCTTAGGGCTTTGCTTTGTTCAATTGCTATCCCAAAATGAATTAAGCGATGTGTTTGTTCATTTGAGACACAAAATTTAGTGATTTGAGTTTATTCATTTACTATCCAAAATTGAAATTTAAACAGTGTGTTTGTTTTGCCTTATTCAATTACTTAATTTTCCTTTCAAGTTTTAAACCAACTTTTGATGTTCTGATTTTCCTTGAAGGAAAAGAGCATAATAATCTGGTTGGTTTAACAAGTGATTGAAAAATGTCTTAAATTTGGAAATCTTGCAAGAAGGTTAGTAGTAAATCAAATTTTAAAAACCTGCAAACCCACACATTTAGCAAGGTCTTCCTCCTGTTCAACAACAATCTGCAATCACTAGTTAGGCTGTTCAAAAGATCAAAACCACAACTGATCAAAATGTTAGAGGTTAGGCAATGGAGCATGAAAAATTCTTAACCAGATACGATCCTAGAAATCTAGAATGCAATGCAATATAACAAATGTGCGCCTTTGTTACCAGATATGATAGAATGATGAACAGATGCGAGCCTATACCAGAAATGATCCAGAAATTCTAGCAGGCAATTTATGAAATATGGGATGTGAGCCTAGATTCTATGATGCGATGATTTCTCCCAGATGCAAGCCTTGATGACCAAAAATGACCCTCTTCCTGAAACCTAAGAAGACAAATTAGTAAGAAATGAACTTGAAATGAGGAAAAATCTAAAATTGTGCCCCATGGTGGGTGTCATAAATGTGTGTGTGATTTTGTGGACATGTTAAGAAAGACACAACACTTCAATAGATCATTATATTAGTGAAAACTTATAAAAAGCAAGGGTTTTAAGCTAAACACTAAATTTGATCTATTTCTTCCTATCTAGGAGGAGTTTGAAGAATGCCATAATCATGCCCTCAGATTATGCACAAATCAGTGACATATACAACCTAAGAATGAAAGATTTGAATATAAACTAATCTAAATGATCAAGAAACATGCATATTAACTCTAAAAATGAAGATAATAACAATGCATAATATCAAATCTAAGATGCAATATGGATTCACAAATAATCTAAACAACATAACAATACTTTTAACGCTAAAAATTAAGGTCCATTTGAGCTCAAAAACTCATTCTATTTATAGAAGATATGTGGAGAGAGAGAGGGGACAAGGCCATTAATGGAGGTTTAATAGCCATTAATAAGGTGTAAGAGGCATTAATGCCAAAGGTATTAATAAGGCATGGGCTTGAGGAATCTCCATTAATGATGCATTAATGAAAGCAATTAAGAGGCATGGTGATGGTGTAAGTCCAAGCTTGAGAAGGTGGACTTAGATGGAGTCAAGACTGAGAAAGTTGACTTTCTCAAGTGGGTTGAATTCCTAATCATAAAATTAGGAATGTGACATCATTAGGGAGGGGATTAAGTTGGGATTAAGATTAGGATTAGGCTTAGCATGAGGGGAATAAGTTGGGATGGGTTTGAACCCAGGGTTAAGGTGGTTGAGATAGGTTAGGTTAGGGGTAAAAAGGAATATTAATGAAATGAATTATAATTAATATATTCATTCAAAAATAGGGAAATTAATTATTTAAGCTTTTGATTGCTTTAGATAATTAATTAGGACTATAGACAATTAATTAGATTAATTTAGGCTAGAAGATAGGCTTTTGCAAGTGATTATATATAATTAGGATTTATTTAATTCCTTTTAAATTAATTACCTTAGGCATGTTTTGATTTGATTGGTGTAGGTGATTAATAAAATTTAGTGATTAGATCACTTAGGAGATTAAATTTGATTTGAATGAATTATGCCAGCTGATTGAAGAGTTGTCTTGAAATAATTGGGGGTATGATCACACTTAGGGAAAATAGGGTCTATGGTCAGAGAAGACCAAATTAGGATGGTTATAAATGGACATACTAAGAAAGACTACCCTCTTCTTAAAAATATACAGAAAAACTTTCATTATGCTAACAAGGAGGGTAACCAGTCAATTCCTAATAATAGAGACACTGTTGATACTCAAGCCGATACCTTTGTGACTTTTAACAACCCTCTCTTTGATGAGGAATATGAGGTAAGACATGTAGCTACACACTCCTCTATACCCATTGAGAAAATTATGCTATTCCCTAGTATATCCCTGTTCCTAGAGAAAAAGTGAATGAAGATAACTCTAGTAAAAAGAATACCCAACAGATAGCCCTGTCCAGGATTAATGCAGAGGCCAGTAAAGTTAAAGAGACTCAACAACCCAAGACATGTCTAGGACAAAAGGATGCCTCTAATGTCTCTATTCTTTCCATTATTGAAATTGATAAAATTGTAGGAAAAACTCCCAACTCTAAAAATGAGTGTACAGAGGAGGGCTTCACTGAAGTCATTTCAAAAAAGAAAAAAAGAAAAACATATGAAAGGAAAAATAGCCTCAAAAATAATGATAGAAACAATAAAGTAAAGGTAAATGATATCCCTGAATGTTTTTCCAATTTATGTAGAAATACAACACCCTTAATTGGTCTATGATGAAGATTCAAATCCATAGTTGGAATGTAAGAGGTATGGAAATGCCAGACATAAATTACATTATTAGAAGATGGTGTAATAACCTCCCGAGTAAAGACATAATTTGTTTGAAAGAGATCAAAGTGAATGGATATCAATCCTTTAATGTGCTTAAAATGGTATGAGATAGATCCAAATACCTATATTATAGTCATGAAAGATGTAAGGGTGGTCTTGCAACTCTTATCATCCCTACTTTGAGTGACAATCTCTTGGACCATGGGATCTCACCCTGTAATAGGGCTCTTTGGATCACCCTTAACAACCATGGTAAAAATATAGGGGTCTAAAATATATATGCCCCTAATGACTATAGGGATAGAGATAAACTTTGGGATTGGTTGACATCCAACCTCCGCGAGGCTGCCTGGACTCTTGTTGGGGACTTTAACATGATTGAGTCTCCTTGTGACAAAGCTGGAGGAGATAAATTTGGTTGGAAAGGTAATGAATACTTCTTTTGGGCCAGATTCAAGAGACACTTCTCTATTCATGACCCCATGGAGGGGCTTAGGGTCACCAACAATGGAATTTGGTATACTTGGTGCAATAACCAGAGTAGTAGAGCCATAATTTACTGTAGACTTGACAGGCTTTATGTTAATTTTCCTGACACTGGTATATCCCATACTCAAGGAAACTATCCCATTTGTGTCTCCCCTTCTAATATGTCTAACCATTCCCCCATCAGTACTTGTATCACTCTCAATACAAAAACCAACCAATCTAAGACTTCTTCTAAGAGGCATCTCCTCAAACTCAACTCCTCCCTCCTTGGCAATGCAGACCATTTGGGAGCCCTAAAGATGGTTACTATCCTTTCTAAATTCAGATCTGCTGGTACTTGTCCTATCACTACATGGAATAACCTAGTTGAGGCTTGGAGAAATATAGCCCAAACCATTGGTACTAAGGAGGATAAAGACAAAAACATTAAGGAGAAAGAACTCAACATCAGACTTATTAATATTGAAAAGGAGTTACAAAAAAAGAGAGATAATGTAGACCTAGAGAAAGAAATAATTAAGACTAAGGGGCGATTGGGAACTATCTAAGAATATAAAATTCAGGGACAAAGGATTAGAGCGAAGGCTAATTGGATCAAGAAATGTGACAAAGGGACAAAATACTTCTTCAACATTATTAGAGCTAAGAAAAGCAGAGAGGCTATAAATAGTATCTAGATAGAAGATGAAATTAGTAGTGATAACAACTATATTATGAACACATTTGTGGAATTCTACAAAAGCCTCTTTAGTTCTAAGCATAATGAAGGTAATTTCCTATGTATGGCTCAATGCACTAGTGTCATCCCTAAGAAGATTAACAAAGAACAATATAGTAAACTGAATAAAGACATCTCCATTCAAGAAATTGAAGAAGTCATTGGGCCTCTGGAAAATGGAAAATCCCCAGGTATTGATGGGCTACTTTCCGAGTTCTATAAAGCCAATAAAGAATGGATCTTAGTTGAACTATTTGAATTATACATATATGCTTTTGATAGACGTGGGACACTGGGAAGTAATGTCAATAAATGGTTAATAAAGCTCCTCCCTAAACAAGGTGACAAGAACCAAATTAAAAATTGGAGACCTATCACCCTCTTAAATATATCGTATAAAGTGATTGCTAAGTTATTGGTCAAGAGGGTCTCTAAAGTCCTTAATGATATCATCTTAGACATCCAAACTAGTTTTATAAAGGGCAGATATATCCTTGAAAAAGTTATCACTAGTTGGGAGGCCATGCAATGGGCCAGAGACTATAAACAAAATGCTTCTATGATACTTCTTGACTTCGACAAGGCACATGACAGGATTGAATGACACTTTATTTTGGTTATGCTAGAAAAATTAAGGTTTCCAGAGTCATTCTACAGATGGGTTAATGTATTGTTTAAAGACTCCAGTACTATTATTGATGTTAATGATGAACTTTCAGAGACCATCCCTCTTGCTAGGTCCATCAGGCAAGGATGCCCCCTTGCTCCTGCCCTCTATGTGATTGTTGCTGAAGCATTGACTTATATACTTAAAGCCCCAGAATTTGGACTAGCCATCCATGATATCACTCTTCCTAATAATGATATCTTATTCCTTAAACAATGTGCTGATGACACTACCCAATTTGTAGAGCTTTCAGAACCAAACTTTGACAAAGTGGTGAAGAGAATACAACTTTTTTGTACAACTTCTAGAGAAAAGATATCTTCTCATAAATATGTCATCCTTGGTTGGCATAACAACCCTCCTTCTTGGCTCAGCCATAAGGGGTGGCTATGGGTTGGACCTAACTTCATTGTCAGATACTTGGGCATTCCATTTTCTCTTGATCCTTCTCTCAATGACATGTAAAACTGGATATTCAGGAAAATAGAGAAGAAACATTTGATGTGGGAAACCCACATGTTATCTCTTGCAGGTAGGGTACAAGTGGTTCAAAAAGTATTGGCATCCCATGCGATATATTATGCCTCAACTTGATTGTTTTCCAACTACCAGAATAAAAAATTGGAGAAAATCCTTAAGGATGTTCTATGGTCAGATGGAATTGGAAATAAGAAAAGACACAGTGTCAAATGGGAGTGGTGCTGCACCCATAAAACTCAGGGTGGATTGGGGATCAAAGAATCTCTTGTAGCCTTGTCTAGAGGGTTTTTTAGGCATAACTCTTTATCATAGAAGGATCTGTCCAATCTGAAGTGGGTTCTAGATACCCTTTATGGAGTATTGAAAATCACCAATTCCTTAGGACTCCACTCTATTCCAGCACCACTAAACCCCTAAAAATCTCACATGCCTAATTAGCTAGGTTAGGCTTGGATTACTCAAAAAGTGGTCTAAGGTGGGTTCACAGAGTGAGTATAGGGGCTTGGATAGTTCTCTCTATCCCAAAATGACCTAGATCCACCCTTTCAACCATATAACTCCCATGCATATGACTGTACTAAAAAATCAGGCTAATTACATTGAGATAATTAGCCTAGGGATTTGTCTTAAAAATCATGAAACAAACATAAAGCTCTTGAGTCTTTGGAATCTTAAAATGCATGACCCTAACTTGTATTTTCCAAGTGGCTAAGAAGATCCACTGGAAAAATCCCAACTTAGGGTCACATCTTTGGAGCAGACCCAGAAAAATAGGGTTTTTAGACAATGACTAAAAAAATTGCTCTAACTCTATAAAACTTCAATAAAATGGATGAAACCAATTGGAATGGTAAGGTAACTCAAAGAAATACAAAATTTTGCAACTGATTTCACCAAATGAATCTGTACTAGGCCGTACACACACATAATGACTCAATAAACTCTTCTATTTCCTCCTTTGAACATCAAGATCTGTACATTGTGACTTATAAACTTCCTAGAAGGCATAAGGACATCAAATAGAATCATTTTTGCATTACAGACACTCCAAGAAGTTGGTGTGGCCATTTCAAATTGAGTTGTAACTCCTCGAGCAACATTTTGAAAAGTTGCTCATGCAACATTTTGCAAAAGATAACTTTTTGAGCAACATTTGTCAAAGTTGCAATTTTCAGAAAGATGCCAACACTACCAACCTCCAAGGATTTAGGAGTGATATAAAACATTCCAAGAACCTAAACTAAGGTGTCAAAACATAAAAATTATCCTAAGGACAAAATAGCCAAAAAGAGACCAGACTTGGTCTTACATGGTTTCAACCACCCTTAAGGTTTATAACCTACCTTAGGGTCCTTCACCTTACAAAAATAGACCAACACACACACACACACACCAGTGTGATCCAAAGGATTCACACCTTATTACAAAAAAATTAACTTCAAAACAGAATCTGCAGGAGGTGCCCTGCACCATTTTTGCTCACATTGGTTACCTGAGCTTTGCAAATATCAGGTCGGATGTCACACCAACCATCTAATCACCACTTTTCCTCTTTATTCATCACCAAATAATTCACATCAACCATGATAATCTAGGTACGTGCATGCCACTTTCTATTTATTCAATACTTTATATGCATTTATTAAATAACTATACTTTAATATTGATATATCACATAGCATATCTTTTTCTAATGCCCTGATTACATCATCTTTCTACCTAAGTCTGTGTGGACACATTCTTCCATATAGGTGGGGGTAGTGTGTACCCATGTTTCATATACACATCATTATGTATACCTATGTTCTATTGCCAACTTGTCAAATTTTTGAAATCTAAAATCCCTCTTTAATGGCTTCATTATTGTTGAAGTTATTGTCATAATGTCACTAAAAATGGTAAATAGAATGATATATAGAATTGGCATTAGGAATATAAGAAGGTTATAAAAATTTGAGATAGGAATTAGGTGAGTTTGCAGCTAAATAATTGAAAAGTAGAGGTATTTCAAAGGGCATGAGTAGAAACATGTGAGGTCCACCAGTGAGAAGTCAACCAAAAACTCATCAAGTAATCCTATGAGACATAGTCTGTGAGCTAGAATTCATGAATTGTAGCTAGTTAGTCTACTTTTTGAAGTTTAATGGGTTAAATAATGAAATTTATTTGGAATTTTATTTGAAATTTAATAATGGCGAGTCAATGGTGAAGGGTTTGAAGGCTATTGCCACAAAGTAGAGGATTGTTGAAGTTTCAGGGTTGCTTGTTGTAGGAGAAACCTACTCTGAAAGTAAAGAAGTAAGAATAGCTATAGAATAGTTTAGAATGCCTGGGGATCCTCCCTTTTAAGTAGATAAATAGGGAACAAGGAGGATTTCTTTACCAAAAATATGGAAACATGTTGTTTATATCATCAAATATATTACCTATGAGGGTCGATAGTCATGTCTACACTCTATGCACTTCATGTTAGGATTAGGTAATACTTAGAGGGGGGGGGGTGAATCGGTATTACAACACTTATTAAAACTTTTCAGCCATTTAAGCATTAACGATATACTTGTAGAAATGAAAAGAACATACGAAAATAACAAAGTACTCATAACACCATAATTTTGTTGTCAAGGAAACCTTGGCCAAGGGAAAACCCCGGTGGGGAGGGTACCCACAAGCATGCACTAAAGTATAGTGTCCCTGTTAGGATACCTAGCCCTGTTAGGAGATGAATATTACATAGTACATTTCCTTGTTAAAGGAATAACAACCATGTTAAAGGTATACAACACCATGTTAGGGGCCAACTTAGCTTACAACTCTTACAATGTTATTCTGTTACAAAATGTTCTCAGTAATGAACAAAACAAGCATATATAATGCTTAGATAGTTCATGTTCATATCTCATCAATGATCTCTATCATCCTCTGCTCTTCCATTTGCATGTCCTCAAAATATATTATCCTTCTAATCTTCTTACCATTATACATGTCATCTCTCAACAAAAAGTTCTCCATATATATATCTTTTGTCTTAACCAAGTTGACTTAACCAAATATTACATAGTCGGCTCTCAATAAAAAATATATTTAATAAAAAAAATATCAAATGCATAGTTGGCGCTCTTATATAATCAAAGTGTAGATTATCAAAAACCATAACCCAACTCCAATTGCCAGGAATCCACGTCATACTCTTTGAAGCATTGCTTCTATCCAACTGCTCTGTATAACTATTTTGTTGCTGTCTGTCTCTCTTCAAATCTCTCTAACTTTCTGTAAACATTAAAAAAATAAAATTTATATTAGGTGGAGGTCACATATACCCCATAATATCTTCCTATAATATCTCTTTCCATAATTCATCGATCTTGATCTTTGATACCCAAAATACCTCTCTATCTCTACTTCTGTACTTAGTCAATTTCAGAGTCATCAAACCAAGATGTGTTTCCATAAATGACAACAAAAAAGTGAATCACACCATTCAAAATAGATCACTTTCCAACAATCTCTCCCTTTGGCATTGATGGAAACACTTAACAAAAGCAAAATGACTAAGTGTTCCAACAAAATAAAACTGTCTCTCCTTCTTTCTCTATTTTGTTTTTATCTTCTTCCCTCATACATTATCTTCTCCTTCTCCTTATTTATTTTACTCTTCTCTCTTCTCCCATTAATTTTTCTTCTCTCCTCCCTCTTTGACAACAATGACAAAGGTGCATTCAAAGTAATAGGATTAGTGCTTGCTCACTAGTTTCATAACATCTTGAAAGGAATCTTCCAAGATATTCACTTCAATACTCCATGACTTAAGAAATAATTGACTAACATGAATTAGTCCATTCAATGAAAATGATGCTGTCTCTACTTCTTTCAACTCTATAGGCATAGAGTTAGTTAATGAATTTGTAGTCTTCTCCAAGTCTGATAGGTGTGCTTCAATTATAGATAGCTTAGGAGTGATTAAACTCTTCAAAAAATTGAATGTAGCCAGTACTCTCCCTTTCTCAATATCCAATACATCTAGTTTTTCCAAAATTCTTGTTACTTCCTTGTCCAAATCTATTAAAGATTGTGAAGAGGTCTCACAACTGTCCATCATACTGTTCAAAGTTTCTCTGTCCTTGGAAATGATGTCTTCAATGTTCTGAACATGCCTGATAGGATTCATGCAGTAATTAAATAGTTTCCTTCCATGTCTAAATGCAACTCTTAGCATTTATAGTATTAGTTTTCAAAATGCTCAATTCCCATGAGATAGACTTGCAAACTTAAGATAACTTCTTCTTCGAGTAGTTCTTTTCTGCCTTCTCCTCTGCAATATTTATTAAACTCTCATAATAACCATCAAATTCATCAAGTGTTATCTTCAGGTTTTCAATATCATCTATGTGCTGGAAAACAATAGGTACTAGAAGCAATTTGTTCATAGTATCAATTGATCTGGTTATTACCTTAGCATTTTTGTCACCTTTTTGTTCCTATCTCTCCTTGGCTTTAGTAAATGCAGTAAAATCCAATTTTACTAGCTCATCTTCATCCATGAAATCAACATCAACATATGTTGTTGTGTATTTCCTTGCCAACAATGAAGTAGAAGTGTGAATACCTCAATTTTAGTTTCATATTTTTCTTCATGTTCTTTTTGTCATTCGTCCTGTACTGCTTCACTCTTTTCTTTCTTCTTCTCTTCTTCCTTTTTCTTTTCTGCTTCCTCAACAATTGTGTTGTACACACTTTTTGCAAATGGGTCCTTCTCATCTTTAGAGGTGTCAAGTGTTATAGGTACACCAGAAACATAGAAATCTGGTTGTGTATCAACTTCTCTCTTCTCAGCACTTGCCTCAGCTGGTTTCAAACTTTCTCCCATTCCTAAGTGTGTACGCAAAGTGGTTTTAGGAAGTGGAGGTTCCTTAGGAGTAGTGTTCATTAGTATTTTCTCCAGTTTTTTCTGAGTCTCCTCATTGATTTCATCATATCTTCTTGCCATGATTTTATTAGAATGAATTTAGAATAACTAAGAGGGGATGGGTGAATTAGTTATCCTTAGGTCTAGATGTAGAAAATAAAACTTTTCTGTATTTCAGATCTATTCGGCAGCAATAGCACATGTCAACAAATTTAATCATGTAGTTTACTATCTAATGAAATTGCTTGTAGAAACATAATAGTAAAACAAACCATAAGCATTCACACAAGTTGACACAAGTATTTAATGTGGAAACCCAATATGGGAAAAACCACCAGTAACATGCTACCAAGTTTTC
>MU227747.1:2062777-2075259 GCA_018584345.1 Thuja plicata
CCAGTCTAGCTTTGTTTCTTGTCACATCTCCATGTTCATTCAGCTTATTTATGAATACCCACTTTGTACCAATTACATTTTTATCCTTTGGCCTAGGTACAAGTGTCCAAGTCTTGTTCTTCTCAATATTCAATTTCCTCATTCATTTCCTGTATCCAATCTTCATTTTCTAAAGCATCTTTCACTATTTTGGGCTCAAATTTACATAATAGACATGTGCCATTTTTCAAATTACTTCGTGTCATAACAACAGAATCCTTTGATCCAATGATTTGATCAGAATTGTGATTTATTCTCACATATTTTTCTATTGTAGGCTCAGTCCTTGCTGTAGGTTCATTGTTTGTATTCAGTTCTGGTTGATTCTATGACTTGGCATCTCCATCAGATAGCTTGGCATTCACTTGATGTTGCTCAACAAATCCACTCTATGCCTTGGTAGGTGCATGATTTTGCTTAGCAATAGTCATAGGTAGTGAATTAGAATCTTCCTCATCCAGATATATGAATGATTTGTAGCTTTCAGGCTCTTGTGTACTTTCAAATTCATTTCTTTCTGCAAACTCATCAATTCTTACATTTGCACTTTCAACAATTTTGTTAGTATTAGAATTCAAACATTTGTATGCTTTGGTTTTCATTGAATAACTAAGGAATATGCCTTCTTCACCTTTAGCATCAAGTTTTCCATTTCTGTTATCCTTCAGTATAAAACATTTTCTTCCAAATACTTTAAAATACTTTACACTAGGTGCATAACCATACCAAAGTTCATAAGGTGTAGCATTTGTACCTTTCTTGACTTGAACTCTATTCAGTGTATAGACTGTAGTACTTACAACTTCTTTCCAATATTTTTGTGCAACATTTTTCTCCATCATTAGAGTTCTTGCACAGTCCATGATAGATCTGTTTCTTCGTTCAGCAACACCTTTTTGTGGAGGAGTCCTGGGTGCGAACATCTATCTCTTTATGCCTCGGTCATTGCAGAACTTGTTAAACTCATTAGAAATAAAATCTCCACCTCTGTCAGATCTTAAGAATTTCAAAGTTTTGCCTATTTCCTTTTCAACTTTAGCTAAGTACCATTTAAATAATTGGAATGCGTCAGATTTTTCCTTGAGAAACATTACAGTCATCATCTTTGAATAATCATCAACAAATAGAATAAAGTATCTAGCACCACAGTAGCTTCTTTCTCCAATGGGACCACAGAGATCAGTATGGACTAATTCCAGAATTTCCTCTGATATATGTGTCTTACTCTTGAAACTAGACTTAGTCATCTTTCCTAGTTGACATTGTTTACACAGCATTATCAGGTTTCTTTAACTTAGGTAGCCCTCTAATCTTTTTCAATTTACTTATGCTTACTAAGTTATCAAAGTTCACATGAAACAACCTCTTATGCCATAACCAAACATCATTGTACTATGCAAACAAACATGTATCTTCAGATAAATCTAGATAAAATAAGTTACCTTTAGTCTAATCACCACTTCCAACAAGTTCTCCAGTAGAATCATATATCTTTTCTTTTCTGTGATGGAACTCAACTCTGTAACCAGAAGTGTTCAGCTGTGCAAAACTCAACAAATTATATTTAAGATCATCAACCCAATACACATTATCATATCTGATTTTGTTAGTCAGGTTAATCAATCCTTTACCTTTGATAAGATATGGTGCATCATTACCAAATTTTACATATCCTCTGTTGCATTGGTTTAGGGTTTCAAACTTATCTTTGTCGCCAGTCATATGATGGGAACAACCACTGTCAATGATCCAATGATCACTTTTACTCATATAAGAGATTAATGCAGTTTTCTCATCATCATTAGAATCTTCTTTCATTGCAACATAAACAACTTCTATATCATTGTCATCAGAATTATCAGTATCATTGTTAGAAGTTTCTTCAGCAATATAACAAGATTTCTTACCTTTGTCTTTGTAATCCTTATATTTCCTGAAGTTTCAGTCATCCTTTCTATCTTTGTATTCCTTGTATTTGTAGTCCTTTCTTAAATCTTTCTCATTCTTATCAGGAAATCTAGCAGCTATATGACCAACTTTATTGCATGAAAAACAAATAATAGGAAGTCTACCTTTGTATTTTCCTTTTCCTCTGGATAGCCTTTTTGCCATAAGTGCTTCAAGTTCTTCAAGATCATCATCAGTAGTGTCACTATCAATGTTCACATGTTTCTTTCCTTTCTTAGATTTATTGAGAACCAACTGTGATCTAAAAGCATAATCAATCCCTTGTGGCTTATAGTTATCATAATTTGACGTTTCAAATGCAGTGAGTCTGCCTATCAGATTTTCTAGATTCAGATTATTGTTAGGAGTACATCTCAGTTCTTGAATTGTGGAAACTCTAATAGCATATATAGGCAGTAAAGTTCTCAGTACCTTGCTCATAATAGTGTTCTCATCAATTGTTCCATTATCTCCTCTAATGGCATTTACAACTTCTTTTACTCTACCACAATACTGATTAACATTTTCTCCTTCTTGCATTTTCATCTCATCAAACTTACCTCTTAGACTTTCTGATTTAGCTCTCAGCACATTTGTGTCTCCACCATAGACAGTTGCAAGTTTGTCACACATCTCCTTTGCATTTGTGCAGCTCTTTATATCATCAAATTCTGAATAGCTTAATGAGGAGGTGATCTCCAACATTGCTTGATTGTGCTCTTTCTTTTCTCTTAGTTGAGTAGCTGTGAGAGGAGTAGAAGGTGATAAATAGTCATTTTCAATAAGTCGCTTGGCATCATCTCCAATACCAGCCAGATACAGTTTCATCAAACTCTGCCATGCAGGGAAGTTATCTTTGTTTAGCTTGGGAACCTCCTTCTTATACATCTTGATCTTTTCACTCCAAGTACCTTCAGATTGTTTACAAGAGACCAAAGCTCTGATACCAATTGTTAGAATGAACTTAGAATAACTGAGAGGGGAGGGGTGAATCAATTATCCTCAGGTCTAGATGTAGAAAATAAAACTTTTCTATATTTCAGATCTACTCGGCAGTAGTAGCATATGTCAACAACTTTAATCATGCAGTTTACTATCTAATGAAATTGCTTGTAGAAACATAACAGTAAAACAAACCATAAGCATTCACACAAGTTGAAATAAGTATTTAATGTGGAAACCCAATATGGGAAAAACCACCAGTAACATGCTACCAAGTTTTCACTCTTCTGAAGTGAGCTCTGTGAGGAGCCAACCCCGTTAAAGGTTACAATAACACACTGTTAGGTGTGACCTGGTTAAAGGATTTAATCACCCTATCAAGAGTGGCCTTGTTAGAGGACTTAGAACATTCCACCTGAATGTCACCTTGTTAGAGGATTTATATAAATGACTGTTAGGTCAACCTTGTTAAAGGATTTAACTGATACAATGGTTAGAAAGTAATCAACAATTGTGATCTGATACATACAACTTAATTTGCAAATTAATATCAAATTACAGCTCTAATGTTAACTTACTAGATAGCCTGCATTGTCATTTCAACCTTTTGATCTACTTGGAAATCCATCAAGAAATCACACATGCAACTCTTTGCTTCTGTATTCAGCCTTCTCTACTAGATCGTGCTGAACAGTAAATCAACTATTCAATCCTCTTGCATACACACATGTACTACACATTCAGAAACACACTTCAGCATACTTAATGAATAACCCCTTGAGGTTATCATATACCTCTCTATCTAGGTCAGATAAATCTTTTGCCGCTTAAACAAGATTGTAGATCTTAGGTTAGGTCAAATCCAACGGATCATTCCATCTTTGCATTATATTTACTTCTCCAAAGCAGTCTCTAATTAAATCTTGAAACCATGCATTAATTATGGTTACCCATACATTAAATGATGTGGATCAATCTTTAATTAACATTACATATCCCAATAAAATTAACTAAGTCGGCCAAAGATCTCAAATCTCATCATTAATTCAATTACTGTAAGTCAGCCAACATCACTGTTTCCACTCAGCAATTTCACTGGTTCTCGGCATTGAACAACTTTTCTCGTCACAAACAACTTTTCTCAGCACAAGCAACTCTACTCGGCACAAGCAACTTTGCTCGGCACAAAATAGCCAGAAAAACTATCTTTGAAAGATAAACAACTAATTACTTTTCCAGAGTGCCAACTGATCAAGTACCCTTTTAATTGCCTTAACTCCACCATTCACTTGGTCTTCTTGTTAAATCTTCTTTATCAACAGTAGATATGGTACTCAAATAGATAACAATAGTCTCACCAGTTAAGGTTTGACAGCAATGACAAAATAACAATTGCTTGCATTGTCACTTTCCAATAGATTTTTAGTAATCTAATCTTATTTCTTAGAAAAGGTTTCAATTCTTTGAGTATTATGTCCCTTTCTTGTAAAGATATCATAGGTAGCATATTCTCAATTTCCTAATTTCTGATTGTTTCATCCTCAATCTGTGCTAACTCTTTCCTTGTCTCCAATCTCCCATATAGTTCTTTAGGTACACTGCCCTCAATTTCCAATAGATTTTTCTTGAAAACAAGTAAATGATTAACCACAATATCTTTATTCTTAAGTTTATCTATCTCCCCATACCTATCATAGTATTTTTTTATCGTAACTAGCTTACCCTGCTCAATAGCTCTCTTCTCAATCATATTTAAGTCAGGTTTCCATATGTGTTTCTCACTTTCAGTTTTCTTCATAGTGCTTGGTTCCATAGGTGATGTTTGCTTTCTAGATCTAGTGTTTACTCTAGGATTAATCTTTTCAGCTTTTGATGTCTGCTATGATGGAGGAGGTGGGTTGTCTACCATTACTACTTTAGGAGTGGGAAGGGCTGCAGTACTAGCACTTTCCAATCTAGAAGATTGCTTTACCATTTTCCTTTTCATTTCTTTCAACTCTTACTCTGTCAGTCTCATCTTAACATCACATTCATGCATAATGTTATCAATTTTCCTTTTCCATAGATCTCTAGGTTGTTCCTCTCTTACCTTAGAAGATTTCTGGTCATAGGTTCCCCATCTATCTTCAGATCCATCAATCTCAGATGAAAGAACATGTTCAACTTGCATAGTAAGTACCTCTAAAATTACCTCATATCCTATAGGATAATACCATTTCTTCCTTGGTGTGACTACCTCTAAGCATACACAATCAATTTAAACCATGAAATAGATTGTATCCTTGTATTTCTCAACTATTTCATCAGGTATCTTGTATCTATCTTTCATCTATCTCTGAAGGATTTTGATCATTCCAAATAATTCACCATCAACCTGTGTCCTATTCTGTCTTCTTTAGGGTGCATGGCTGGGAATCTGTGTTCAATGTGGATAAACATATGTACCAATTGTGAGCCAAATCTGAAGGTCTTTGATCTGTCTTTCTTTACCAGTTTTACATTCTCCAGAAATTGTTGTGTTAAAAATTCACATAGGTTATATTTTACATTTTCTCTCACCTTATCCATGCCATCATGATACCTCCTACAAATACCGAATTAGGTCTACTGTTGTACTAGAATTTATAGCCAAGTATCATAGAAATTAGTCTCACATCTTGTTGAAAGATGTCATTCACAAACATTGCTTTCCTGTCCCATTTAGAGTGTGTTAGGGTTTTGAATTGCTTCTTCACATGATTTTCTACAATAGGAATGATTCCTGTATTGTCCAATCCAGTGATCTCATAAATTAAATCACTTCAAATATTCACAGGCTGCTCGCCTATCCAAATGAATTGATCATGTACTCTGCTCAATAATATCTTGAACCATTCTTCTTCGTCAAATTCATACAAATACAAAATTTTCATAATTATCAACTGATCAATATGTTTTTTCTCATCTCTCATAATTCCTTTATTAATCATATACTCCATCTTAGTAGAAATATCATCAATACCTAGTATATCATACATATAATGAATGTAAGCCCTAATATTTTCTATGTGTAAAACTTCGTAGGGTGTTTGAGAAAATTCTCCTTCGGGGTCTTCTTCACAAGAATTGAATGGATGTTTCTTGAACTTATACCTAGGTCAATCTACAACATCATAAATAACAGGTGCATCCATAGCTAGATGATGTAAATACCTCTTTCATGCTGAATTCTGAGTTTTTGCTTCAATTGATCACACAAGGCAAAATGTAGGATAAACTGAATCTCTCTACTCTCTGATCTCCTTAGGTCTCTCTTCATCAAATGGTAAGGAAATATATCTTAATATGGTGCTTTATACAATGTTTAAGTTATAAAAGTTCACTTTACCCAATACAGTCTAGTCGGTTGTAGATCTCGTAATCAAAATATATGCATCGACTGATGTTGCACTCTTAATTGTATACTCCATAATGTTAGCCATGTTCATACCTAAGCTTGCACGAGCTCAATACACAAGTTATGAGGTGGGATATATTCTTATGTCTTTATCCAATGCTCCCCCTAAGGCCATTATCAGCCAATTAGGTTGATTCTACTTTACTACCATCAGGCGAAGATCCAGTAGCATCTATTGTCTCTCCCTGACCAATGTCTCACTTGTTTCTTTGATCTTCCATATCTTACCACTGCTATTATCTTCTAATTTCTTAAAAAAAATATGAAATTCATTCTTTAAATCTGCAACACTCTTACAATATCACTTCCATTCTTCTGTTTATTCATAGGAGGTGGTACTCTTCTATTGTTTTCTCCATATTACCTACAAAACTTTGCTATATGATGTGGATTATTCAATTTGTAACATATAGGAGGTCTTCTTTCCTGATTTACTTGCATCTTATAGTACTTCGCAATGTATCCATTTTTATTGCATTTATAGCATGTAGGTTTCACTGTAGGTTCTCTTCCATTGTCTTGTCTATACCCACATTGATTAGGTTTCCTGCATTCTGATTTCTTGTGTCCATATCCATTACAATTAAAAAAATAGCCAAAAAAGGTCTTAAAAGGGACATTACCTCTGTAGTCTCTTTTCATATGTCCAAACTTGTTACAACCAAAGCATCTATAAAAGGTCTGATCTTCCCTCTAGGTTCTTCAATAGTAGGCTTTTCAGCATCAATATTTGCATCAGATTTCTCTTCCTAATTCTTCGAGCATTCAGCTTCATTGAAGCCAATACCATTCATATCACCTTTAGGTTTTTGTCTATCTCTTTGTTCATCAATTAAATCATTGTTGGTGTGAAGTTTCTCAATGTGTTTCTTTGCCTCAACAAGTTCACCTTTTTATGATCTGATTGTATTCCTCTAGTTCTAGATACTTGTTCTTGTATTTGTCAGCCTCATTCTTCATTTGTTCTAATGCACTAATCAAGGTTTCTTGAGTCTTCTTCTTAGCATCTTTTGTAACTGAATCTCTTTTGTCATAGCTTCATTCTCAAGTTTCAAAGTTTCATTTTCTTCTTCAAGTTTCTTCATCTGATCTAAATTGTCTTTGTCTGAATCTTCTTTTATCTGAACCACAAGATCATGTCTTTGACTTCTGGAAATTTCAAGCTGGTCTCTGAGTTTCTTTATAAATTTCTCATCTCTTCGCATGTTGAATCTTAATTCTCCATTCTCTTCTTTTTCTTTTTCAAGGTCTTCTAGCGAAGCATCAAAGTTTTCTTGCAAACTGTCCAAATCCATTCTGATCTCCCTTAAACTATTAGAATTTATCTCCAAGGGCCAAAAGCTCTGATACCAATTGTTAGGATTAGGTAATACTGAGAGGGGGGGGAAGAATAAGTACTACAAGACTTATCACAAAATTTCAGCCATTTAAACATTAACCATATACTTGCAAAAATGAAAAGAACATAAGAAAATAACACAGTACTTATAACACCATAATTTTGTTGTTGAGGAAAACTTGGCCAAGGGAAAACCCAGGTGAGGATGGTACCCACAAGCATGCACTAGATTATAGTGTCCTTGTTAGGAGACCTATCCCTCTTAGGAGCTGAATATTACATAGTAAATTTCCTTGTTAAAGGAATAACAACTCTGTTAAAGGTATATAACACCCTGTTAGGGGCCAACTGAGCTTTCAACTCTTACAATGTAATTATGTTACAAAATGTTCTCAGTAATGAAAAAACAAGCATCTCTAATGCTTAGATAGTTCATGCTCATAGCTCATCAATGATCTCTATCATCCTCTGCTCTACCATTCACATGTCCTCAAAATGTATTATCCTTCTAATCTTCTTACCATCATCAATGTCATCTCTCAACAAAAATTTCTCCATATATATATATATATATCTTTTCTCTTAACCAAGTCCGCTCTCTTAACCAAATATTACATAGTCAGCTCTCAATACAAAATATATTTAATAAAACAAATATCAAATGCATAGTCGACACTCTTACATAATCAAAGTGTAGGTTATTAGAAACCATAATCCAACTCCTATTTTTAGGAGTCCACGTCATACTCTTTGAATCATCGCTTCTGTCCAACTGCTTTATATCACTGTTCTGCTACTGTCTGTCTGTCTTCAAATATCTCTAACTTACTGTAAACATTACAAAAATAAAATTGATCTTAGGTGGAGGTCACATATACCCTATACTATCTTCCTCTAAGATTTCTTTCCATAATTCATCGATCTCGATCTTCGATACCCAAAATACCTCTGTATCTCTACTACTATACTTAGTCAATTTTAGAGTCATCAAAAATCAACGTCATAGGAATCAATCTATAACCTAGATGTGTTTCCATAAATGACAACCAAAAATTGAATCACATCATGCAAAATAGATCACTTTCCAACACTTTAAGCTTCTGAGCCACATGCAAAATGGAAGGAGAATAAATGTTCCCAATGTGCTATATAACCTATTGACAATTATGGCTACTAAGACACATAAAGGTAGAGAACAATCTATTTCCCATTATGGTTTAATTAAGTTTCTTATTGAAAGGTCTTGACAAGATGCATATTGAATGTCATGGGATGAGCTTTTGAAAATTAAAAATTTGAGAGTGGTAAATGTGGGTCTTAGACATCAACCCTTGACCCGTAGGGTGAGTGGGGAGGAAAGAGTTACAAAAATCAACCCCGGGGCTTCAAATTCTAGTGTGGTTTGACCTAGCACAAACTCTCCTACAGCCAAAACAAGTTCATCTAAATCTTTGCACAAAGATATAAATAGTTCATCTTAAGACCCTAATGAGGATATTTCCCCTAAATCAATAATTCTTACTAGGGAAATAGTAGCAAGAGAAAAAATAAATATGAAAAAGAGTAAGGATGAAAAGGGAAAGGCTAAAATGCAAAATTTTGAAAATGAAATCCCTAGCCCTAGAAAATGGAAAACTAGGGATCAAGAACTCCCTGCAACCACTGAGCATAGTGAAAATATTGATAAAAATTCTAAGAAAAAAAATAATACTGAGAAAACACCCCAGAGGAAGAGTCATAGGTTCAAGGGTAAACCTAGTAAATGGGTAAAATCCACTGCACCTATGGTGAAAATCCAAATTGAATCCACATACACTGTTCATACCACTTCTAGTGAAGAAGAAAGGAAAATCTGTAACAAACCTCCCAGGGGAGGCCCCAAATTTTACTCCTCATTTGAGCAGAACGATAGGGAAATGATGTCTACACAATAATCTGAGGAGGAAGGGGATGAATAGATATCCCGAGAAAGGGAATTTTCCTAGGAAGAACAAGGTTTGTTGATGGAAGGATACTTGAAACAAGAGAATTTAGGATTAGAAAGGCTCATTGATGCAATTGAACAAGTGACAGGTGGAGAACCAGAACAAAGGTGATTCCTAATAGGTATTCACTAACCTACTACTTTCTGATCGGCATTAATAGCCCTTTATTTATTGAAATATATAAATTTTTGGTTCTTCACTTCCCATGTTTGTTTGTTCGTGTGTTCTTTTTTTTTGCTTTTGTTTGTGGTGTTCATTCTTCTAGTTTCCTTTTAGGGATCCACCCGTTCTTTTCCTAGGTGTGTGTTGATGATATGGCAAATGATGGAGTTAATCCGTGCCCTGGGAGTAGTAATCATAGAGATAAATCATACCCAAAGACTAGTAATCATTCAAAGGTAGGGAAAAATGATATCGATTCAAAGAATGATGAAGGCTGGGGTGCTCGTGATTGTAATAGAAAGGCTTCTTATAAGGCAATTTTCGTAGATGGGTCGGTGTCTAAATGTACGGATTCTAAATTTTTTGAGAGTGTATCAATTGGGGAAGATGTGGGAGACAGAGGAGAGCAGCCCAACCCCAATGGAGATTGATGAAGTCTTGGAGCGGACTCAGGTAGTCATTGCAAACCTAATGGAGGAAAAGGTAAGGACCCTAATCTTATTGGTAATACTCTTTCTCTGTCACCTAACAAGGACATGTTGAAGGAAATAAAGGAAGAACAATCTTGGCTTAAGAGAATTTCAATATTTTTTGTTTCCATGGATGTTAAATTCCTTCCTGTAATGCCCCGCCAGGGAACCCGAGAGAGATTAACCTAAAACATGTCACTATGTGTGCTGAATAATTTTTTTTTTAAAAGTTAACATAAAGAAACATACATTCATGCGAAAGCGATTACCATTTATACACATGTCTTACACTCACATAGATTACACAACTCAAGGGTCCCATGACGTTGAATTACTTAAAGCAAAACACAACTAACAATATAGCAAAAGATTCCATCTGATTAAACATAACAAATACCACTTACATAACCATAATTACAAACCTCATGGATAACCATGAAACCACCATGAACTCACATCCACTGCACATGTCGCAGGGTATGTGGTAATCACTCTAAACTACTTAATATTACAATTTCCAGATTAGGTATCACATGCGATACCCTAATACAAGATTTACAATAATGAAATTACATAGTAAATGATGAAGGAACATAAAGAGCTCATCCGAACAGAACCATCAAGCACCTGGTACAAGGACGTTGAATCTCAATGGATAAAGAATCACTACCACCTATCCGTGTGGAACCACAAAGGTCCACCCCACCGTGCTGACATAACAACAGATCCCAATCGGATATCCAAAATCCAGAGGCAACTGACAACGTAGGAAATCTAGCATGTGTAAAGGAAGGTGTCATCATGTACGTCTAACCCTTAAGTTCAACCCTGATAATCCCAATGGATTTCGGCACCTAAGTGACCATACACGGAGTTAATGTCCTCTCATACTGACAAGGCCACTAACTATGTCAGGTACCTCGCAGGGCAACTAACATCTTTTCAACACCATCTTAGCCTATACTAGCACTCAAGAATGGGTGAGGACGCATCTTATTAATCCATTTTAATCTCTCAAATATGTCTTTAGTTATCACTTATTAAGAAACTCCACAATAAGCAATCTAGTAGTCTCTTACGGACACGAAACTTATTGCAAGCCACCCCCTACTACACATCTAGGTAACCTACCCTAGGCTCAGAGATCCTACCAGATCTAGCATAGGTCACAACCCTAGTGTACCCCAAATCCAGTATCTCATATAACAGGAGTGGTCACATAGGTACATTAGCAAATAACAAAATCAAAAGGGCCATCATAGTCAGTTTAGGGTAATATCTGACAACACACACGTCATGAAGTAACAGAAATATAATTACACCCCCAGCCTCTGTATACATCCTAGGTCATCTAATGCCCCAAAAGTAACACACATATAAGCACAAAAGATCCATAAAGATGCATAGAAACCAAAACGTCCTAAAGGACTGAAAAGTGAACTTTGGGTATATAAACATATATAGCTAACTCACCACAATCCCCATTTAAATTCATAACATAATTTGACATAATAATTACGGTAATTTGTATTAAACTATTTAAAGTTGCCTCCCGTAGATAAATATTCCAATCAATATGACCATTAATTAAATCAACAAATTTTAATCCAAATAACATAATAAACATGTTAATAAAGCTAATAGAATTAATAAGCAATATATTAATCTAAAATTAGTATTATCTATTAATTCAAATTAACATTCCAGTTTATTAAAGAAAAATCAACTATATATATATATATATATATAATGTATTTATTAAACTAAATTAACCATAACCTGAAACTAATTTAAATAATAATACATATATATTAAAACTAATTAAAATTTAAATAAACTAAATATGAAAAAGTTTCTTTTCAATATAATTAACTCACATTAATTACAAGAAAATTAAATAAATTAAATAAACTAAAATTAAATTAAATTAAATTTATTAATAAATTAAAACTAAAAACCAAAAAGTAAAGTTCTTTTTAAAAAAACATAAATAAAAACTATGTAAATGGGGGGGGACCCACGCGGGTTCCCAACCCCCAGCACATTGTGCGCTGTCCTTTAAGGACAGTGGGGGGGCCCGTAGGGTACCCTCCCACTACGCTGACTGCGCAGTCCCTGTCAAAGGGGACAGTGGGTAGGGGGCCATTGCCTCCCTCCCACGT
>MU227747.1:2075520-2088291 GCA_018584345.1 Thuja plicata
ATATATATTTTCTTTTCTGTCTATTCCTCTTTTTGGGTAAAGTAATTTTTCCCTTTTATTTTTACACCAAACTGTATCAAAACAGGGAGGTTGTTTTTCCATATGATTTAATTTTTTTTTGCAATGAAATTACAAAGGAATAAATATTTATTTTTCTTCTATAGTCAGAACTATAGGCAGAATGATTTTTTGAATTCTAGGAGTTTAATGAGAGATCTAAATATGAAATTTTGACAGCATGTCTGTACTATAACAAAGAATACAAAATTACAAAAACAATAGATCCAAGCTCCTCCAAAACCCCGAAAATAATGAAACATCAATTAATTATAAATTTAATTTCTTCTATAGTATAAACTATATCAAAGGTTAATTTTTCATTTTCTAAGAGATCTAGATGGAATTTCTTCCCG
Source organism: Thuja plicata (assembly GCA_018584345.1). NCBI lineage: Eukaryota > Viridiplantae > Streptophyta > Pinopsida > Cupressales > Cupressaceae > Thuja > Thuja plicata. The sequence goes on from MU227747.1 coordinate 2,075,934, forward strand.
AAATTTTGACAGCATAACCCTACGATGCTAAGAACATAGAAAATGAAAGAAGTACAGATCTAGGGTTTCTAGAAACACCTAAAAATGTAGAAACAACCATAAGCCATTTAAAAGCAAAAAATGATGAACATGCATTTAAACAACACAGAAAATCTCAGATCTACAAAATTGAAAACCCTACATGGAAAATGAAACCTACTTTGATTCCAATGCAAGAAACGGAAGAATGTAGCTTGGAGGATGAAAGTAGATCTGAAACCCTCAAGCCCAATTCAACCACAGATTTGGCAACAATGTAGATCCGAACACACACACACAAGCAATAGGAAATTTTGAAAACTTCAAAGAAACCAAGATCCACAACAATCCATAATTCTTCAAAAAACCCCAAAGTCACCAAGAGCTCTCCAATTCTCAAAAACCTGTTATGAGAGAATGAATGACCAATTCCCCCTAAAGAGATTCAAATTCCCCTAAACATGCAAAGGTGAATGACAACTCCCATGTCAATCCCTAATTTAACTCAACTTGAAAATTGAAATTAAATCCAAATTAATTAAATATAAAATATGCTTTATTGCCACAACTCAACTTTGACTCCTAATTACACGTTAAGATATTTTGAATTTGAAATACTTTTTCAACACAATTATGCACATGTAATTAATAAAATATTTAATTAGATAGATTAAATATTTATGTCACAATAATTCATGCAACCAAATATTTAATTATTTAATTAATCATATAAGCACATACAATATAGTTTTCAATTAAAATATTCAAATATTTCAATTTAATTAATTATTTAAAATAAACTTAGGATATAATTAAATCATTAATTCAACTATAATCCATTAAATCACAGAACATGAAAAATCACTCAATAATCTAAAAATCACCTGAAAGCATAATCAAGCAAAACACACACATACACAAGAGGACGGTTAGGTAGTCAACCTAGACAAATCTGGATAAGGTAGTCATACTGAAACTCATCCAACATTAGGATGATTAGGCTTAGGTTAGGGTTTTGGATCTGTATGTTACCTCCCCTCTTTACCATTGAGATGAATATTTATGGGCATGCTCACTCCTGCAAATTTAGGGAAGACGATGCCCTGTACCTATAATCCTGTCATCAAAGAACACACATGTACATATATAATATAATATCACAATCAATGGTAGGGATCGGTTGAACGTGTGGATCTCACCGAAGCAAGTAACTACGTCTCCGTCCTCTACCACAACAACACATCAACAAGTACATTCACATATAAGACAACCATACACATGCAAGTATGGGGTAATTACATCATAATCTAAAATCAACATATAATAATCAACATGATAACATCATCACATCTATCTATGCATAAGGTAAAATCATGACATCATAAACAAGTATCATCATCAAATGAAACAATAACAACTCTCATGAAAGAAGCCTAAAAGAATTCAGCCAATTAACTGAAACCAATGCCTAAAAGAGTACGACATCACCAACTAAAAAGAAAAACATGAGTGGGTATTACACTTCCTGCATGCAAATTTCTTGATGATTGGTTCAACAATGTTTGGGGAAAGAAAGTTGGTATTTTTGTGAACTTTAGCAAAATGATTCAAAAAGGTCTGTTTGTGGTCTTTTTCAAAAACTATTCCATTCCAGAGAAGGTGTTAAACAAGAGCTTTGAGAACATAGGGAAGACCATGTTTAGGGCCCTACCATGGTCTCCTAAGGATAACCATGAAAATGTCATTTGTCAAGAATCCCCATTCTAGGTTGAATTAAAAGGTGTACAACCAGAATTCTGGTATTTCATACCACATATGTTGAAGCCTCTAGGCTCAATCCTCCAAGTCAAGGATACTAGGGCCACCCTCCCTCACTTAAATGCTTGCATTTTGCTGGCTCTCGCTCCAGGGGTCACCTTTCCCAACAAAATCTCCTTGAACTTTGATGGAGACCTATTCCAATGGGAGATATCTAGACTCAGGGATATTGGAGCATGCTTCCATTGAAAGTTGAATGGTGTGTGTGTGATTTTTTGGACCTATTAAGAAAGACACAACACTTCAATAGATCATTATATTAGTGAAAACTTATAAAAAGCAAGGGTTTGAAGCTAAACACTAAAACTGACCTATTGCTCCCTATCTAAGAGGAGTTTGAAGAATGTCATAATCATGCCCTAAGATTATGCACAAATCAGTGACATATACAACCTAAGAATATAATATTTGAATAAAAACTAATCTAAATGATCAAGAAACATGCATATTAACTCTAAAAATTAAGATAATAACAATGCATAATATCAAATCTAAGATGCAATATGGATTCGCAAATAATCTAAATAGCATAACAATGCTTTTAACTCTAAAAATTAAGGGTCATTTGAGCTCAAAAACTCATTCTATTTATAGAAGAAATGTGGAGAGAGAGAGGGGACAAGGCCATTAATGGAGGTGTAATAGCCATTAATAAGGTGTAAGAGGCATTAATTCCAAAGACATTAATAAGGCATGGGCTTGAGGAATCTCCATTAATGATGCATTAATGAGAAAAATTAAGAGTCATGGTGAGGGTGTAAGTCCAAGTTTAAGAAGGTGGACTTAGAGGGAGTCAAGATTGAGAAAGTTGACTTTCTCAAGTGGGTTGAATTCCTAATCATAAAATTAGGAATGTGACATCATTAGGGAGGGGATTAAGATGTGATTAACATTAGGATTAGGCTTAACATGGGGGGAATAGGTTGGGATGGGTTTGAACGTAGGATTAAGGTGGTTGAGATAGGTTAGGTTAGGGGTAAAAGGGAATATTAATGAAATAAATTATAATTAATATATTCATTCAAAAATAGGGAAATTAATTATTTAAGCTTTTGATTGCTCTAGATAATTAATTAGGACTATAGCCAATTAATTAGATTAATTTAGGATAGAAGATAGGCTTTTGCAAGTGATTAGATATAATTAGGAATTATTTAATTCCTTTTAAATTAATTACCTTAGCCATGTTTTGATTTGAATTTATTTGAATTGATTTGATTGGCTTAGGTGATTAATAAAATTTAGTGATTAGATCACTTCGGAGATTAAATCTGGTTTGAATGAAATATGCTAACTGATTGAAGAGTTGTCTTCAAATAATTGGAGGTATGATCACACTTAGGGAAAATAGGGTCTATGGTTAGAGCAGACCAAATTAGGGTTGTTACAAATGGACATACTAAGAAAGACCACCCTCTACTTAAAAATATACAGAAAAACTTTCATTATGGTAACAAGGAGGTAAACCAGTCAATTTCTAATAATAGAGGCATTGTTGATGCTCAAGATGATACCTTTGTGACTTTGAAAAACCCTCTCTTTGATGAGGAATATGAGGTAAGACATGAAACTACACACTCCTCTGTATCCACTGAGAAATTTTTTGCTATTCCCCAATATATCCCCATGCCTAGAGAAAAAGTGAATGAAGATAACTCTAGTAAAAAGAATGCCCAACAGATAGCCCTGTCCAGGATTAATGCAAGGGTCAGTAAAGTTAAAGAGACTCAAAAAACCAAGACATGTCTAGTAAAAAAGGATGCCTCTGATGTCTCCATGCTTTCCATTATTGAAATTGATAAAACTGTAGAAAAAAATCCCAACTCTAAAAATGAGTGTACAGAGGAGGGCTTCACTGAAGTCATTTCAAAAAAGAAAAAAAGAAAAACATATGAAAGGAAAAATAGCCTAAAAAATAATGATAGAAACAATAAAGTAAAGGGAAATGATATCCCTGAATTCTTTTCTAGATTATGTAGAAATACAACACCCTTAATTAGTCTATGATGAAGATTAAAATCCACAGTTGGAATGTAAGAGGTATGCAAATGCCAGACAGAAAGTACATTATTAGAAGATAGTGTAATAACCTCCTGAGTAAAGACATAATTTGTTTTCAAGAGATCAAAGTGAATGGATATCAAGCCTTTAATGTGCTTAAAATGGTATGGGATAGATCCAAATGCCTATATTATAGTCATGAAAGAGGTAAGGGGAGTCTTGCAACTCTTATCATCCCTACTTGGAGTGACAATCTCTTGGACCATGGGCTCTCACCTTGCAACACGACTCTTTGGATCACCCTTAAAAACCATGGTAAAACTATAGGGGTCTGCAATATCTATGCCCCTAATGACTGTAGGGATAGAGCTAAACTTTGGGATTGGTTGACATCCAACCTCCCTGAGACTGCCTGGACTTTTGTTGGGGACTTTAACATGATTGAGTCTCCTTGTGACAAATCTGGAGGAGATAAATTTCATTGGAAAGGTAATGAATACTTCTTTTGGGCTAGATTCAAGAGACACTTCACTATTCATGACCCCATGGAGGGGCTTAGGGGCAGTAGCAATGGAATTTGGTTTACTTGGTGCAATAACTAGAGCAATAGAGCCATAATTTACTGTAGAATTGACAGGCTTTATGTTAATTTTCTTGACATTGGTATATCCCATACTCAAGGACACTATCCCATTTGTGTCTCTCATGCTAGTATGTCTCACCATTCCCCCATCAGTACTTGTATCACTCTTAATAGCATAACCAACCAATCCAAGACTTCTTTTAAGAGGCATCTCTTCAAAATCAACTCCTCCCTCCTTGGCAATGCAGACCATTTGGGAGCCCTGAAGATGATTACTATCCTTTCTAAATTCAGATTTGCTGGCACTTGTCCTATCATTAATGGAATAACCTAGTTGATGATTGGAGAAATATAGCCCAAACCATTGGTACTAAGGAGGATAAAGACAAAAACATTAAGGAGAAAGAACTCAACATCAGACTTATTAATATTGAAAAGGAGTTACAAAATAGGAGAGATAATGTAGACCTAGAGAAAGACCTAATTGAAACTAAGGGGCGACTGAGAACTATCCAAGAATATAAAATTCAGTGACAAAGGATTAGATATAAGGCTAATTGGATCAAGGAAGGTGATAGAGGCACAAAATACTTCTTCAACATTATTAGAGCTAAGCAAAGCAGAGAGGCTATAAATAGTATCCAGATAGAAGATGGAATTAGTAGTGATAAAAACTCTATTATGAACACATTTGTGGAATTCTACAAAAGCCTCTTTAGTTCTGAGCACAATGAAGGCAATTTCCTATGTATGGCTCAATGCACTAGTGTCATCCCTAAGAATATTAACAAAGAACAATATGGAAAAATGAACAAAGACATCTCCATTCAAGAATTTGAAGAAGCCATTGGGGCTCTAGAAAATGGAAAATCCCCAAATATTGATAGGCTACCTGCCGAGTTCTATAAAGCCAATAAAAAATGGATCTTAGTTAAACTGTTTGAATTATACAAATATGCTTTTGATAGTGGGACACTGGAAGGTAATGTCAATAAATGGTTAATAAAGCTCCTCCCTAAAGAAGGTGACAAGAACCAAGTTAAAAATTGGAGACCTATCACCCTCTTAAATATATCATATAAAGTGATTGCTAAGTTATTGGCTAAGTCTCTGAAGTCCTTAATGATATCATCTCAGACATCCAAACTAGTTTTATAAAGGGAAAATATATCCTCAAAAACCTTATCACTAGCTGGGAGGCCATGCAATGGGCCAAAGACAATAAACATAATGCTCCTATGATACTTCTTGACTTCGAAAAGGCAAATGATAGGATTGAATGACACTTTGTTTTGGTTATGCTAGAAAAATTGGGGTTTCCAGAGTCATTCTACAAATGGGTTAATGTACTATTTAAAGACTCCAGTACTGTTATTGAAGTTAATGATGAAATTTCATAGACCATCCCTCTTTCTAGGTCCATCAGGAAAGGATGCTCCCTTGCTCCTGCCCTCTATGTGATTGTTGTTGAAGCATTGACTTATATACTTAAAGCCCCAGAATTTGGACCAGCCATCCATGATATCACTCTTCCTAATAATGATAACTTATTCCTAAAATAGTTTGCTGATAACACTGCCCTATCTGTAGAGCTTTCAGAATAAAACTTTGACAGAGTGGTGAATATAATCCAATTTTTTTGTACAACTTTTGGAGAAAAGATATCCCCTCATAAATATGTCATCCTTGGTTGGCATAACAACCCTCCTTCTTGGCTTAACCATAAGGGGTGGCAGTGGGTTGGACCTAACTCCATTTTTAGATACTTGGGCATTCCATTTTCTCTTGATCCTTCTGTCAATGATATGTGGAATTGGATATTCAAGAAAATAGAGAAGAAACATTTGAAGTGGCAAACCCACATGTTATCTCTTGCAGGCAGGGTACAAGTGGTTCAAAAAGTATTGGCATCCCATGCCATATATTATGCCTCAACTTGGTTATTTTCCAACTATTAGAATAAAAAAATGGAGAAAATCCTTAGGGGTTTTCTATGGTTAGATGGAATTGGAAATAGGAAAAGACATAGTGTCAAATGGGAGTGGTGTTGCACCCCAAAAACTCAGGGTGGATTGGGGATCAAAGAACTCAAAAAACAAGGTACTGTCCTGGCTACTAAATGGATCATCAAATCAGTATCTGGTAATGAACCATATAAAATACTTATTAGGAACAATATTTCTAATGCTACCATCAAAAAGGAAAAACAATGGAAGAAATTTCCATTCATGGATATTTTAGTAGGTGACTTTGAGGTGAAGGTTGCAGGTTCTAAAGTGTTTGCTGCAATATGGAAAGCATGGAGGTAGATCAAAACATTCCTCTATTCTAGACATGCCATTGGGAAGAACCCCTACTACTCAGTTCTAGATAGGTCTATCTAGTGGGGTTTACACCTCAATGACAAGCCTTTGTCTCTCACATAGTGCTGCTCTGCTAAAAGATGGCCTAGAAAAGGTATATCACTAATTAGTGATATATTGGAGAATATCAAAATACTCACATGGATAGATTTGAGTAATAAATTCAATATTCCCTCCTCTCAGAAGAAAACATACACTCTCATTTCAAAAGCTGTGGGTAGTTGGTTCCCGAGAAAATGTATACACTCTTCTCATAATTAAGAACACATTAAATGGATGGATGGCACACAGTTTGGCAGAGCCTCTTGCAAACAACTATACATACTCCCTAATAAAAATGATAGTATCTTTGGTCACATCAACCAAGCCTGGAGACTGAACTGGTCTTGCAATAAATGGCATCTTATTTTTGAGCTCCTGTGACATGCTAATGTTGAACCCAAGAAGATATGTTTTAAATGGATTTTTTTTGTTGAAAAAACATGTTGTTGGTTATTTTATTTCCAAAGGTGTCAAGAATACTATTTTTTTCTCTATCTGAAATTGTGATGAAACTTATGAACATATATATTTTTATTGTCAGTGGGATGGTATGATTTGGTCTATTTTCTTTGGTAATAAATTCTATTGGAATCATCAACATAACTTGTCATGGCATAAGATCTTGGCTGGTTATGTTGATGCTTTTGGTAGCAAACTAAATGTATTTTGGTTGACTTTCACCACTGAGGTTTTATGGCTCATCTGGAGGCAAGGAAATGAGGATATTTTCCAAAATAATAAGAGGGCTCTTGTTGAGTTTAATACAAAACTCACACATTTTTCCATCTTGAAATAGGTAACAACGACCACTAAAATTTCCAAAGAAAGATTCCAGAGGCTAATCAATGAAGGAGCTGTGATCTTATTTCCTAAAGATATTCAAAACTCAATTACCACCAATGAAGCACTTGACTTGATAGCCACCAACATAACCAGTCATAACAGATCTACCAATGAAGACCATAGTCACCATGATAAGAGATATCAGGCTTGAAGAACTAGTAAGCACTCCAGGAAATGACACATCATACAACAATTATGAAGCAAACACAGATAACAGTAATGAAGAAGAAGAAACTTGACTCAATGATGGTTTCACATTTTAGTATATGACCGGAGTGGTTACTTTGATATATTGATGTATCTTGTTATATTTTTGGATGTATATTTTGAACACTGGCCTGGGAGGAAAACCCTACAGATCCAATACTTGATGTACTAAACAATAAACTTATTTTTTTGGCCCCATTTGATTCTATATTTTAATAGAAAAAATATATGAAGGACAAGGAAGAAGAATGGAATAAAGAGAAGCACATGTCTCAGGAAGTGATTACAAAGAAAGACAAGGAGATTGAGGGGAAGAATGCATAAATTTTTTCATTAATAGAGAAGGTAAACAATGTGATGACCGTAGTGCTACAAATTTTAGAATGTAGAACTCCCCCAAGGATATATGCATTTCATCTCAATGAGCTTAGTATTTATTTTCAATTGTCAAGAGTAGTCTCTAGTTTAAACTCTATACAGAATCCATAAGTCTTCTTCCAATATTACCAATCCTCCGCAACAAAAACTAAAAAATTACTCTGTGAATTATACTTGTACAACTATATTATTCCTAATGATCTTGAGCAGAATCCATTATTATATATTGGAGATATTAATTTAAGGACACTAATGTATTGGATTCAAAATGAAAATACTCATGGGTAGAAATTATAGCACATAAAGAAAGGGAGATCCATACCCTTTTTCCTTTAAGAGTAGAATTAAGTGAACCTTCAGACATTTTCTATAATTGGCACATAGTTATCTACCAACTTGAATGAAAATAATAGATCCTAGTTGTGAGAGAAGAAGCCTTTCAGGAATTTGAATAGGTGGCTGCAAAATCAATAAGGAAAGTGTTGGGATATCTTTTACAAAGATGGAATGGGTTACCTGATGAGCCGAAGAAAGAAGAACCCCATTTCTTACAAAAATTTTATGCAACCATAATTAGGAGGGCACAAAAGTATGTTCGCTTGGGGAGTAGGAAGAAAAAATATTGGCTCCCTTTAATCTTTCAGACACCACTTCTTCTATGGCCTATTCCAAACTATAGAGAATAATATTCCTATAGTGAAGAAGTAGAGAAATCCAGGTGGGGCTGTAAACAACCTAAATTGTCCCTTTTTCATTTCTATATTAATTTAATTTAATATTGCCTATAACAATATAGTTAATTTTTATAAATTAACTATATTTGTTATATTCGTCTATTTATTTAATTTTATTAAATAAATTCATCACCTTGTATTTAAATTAGTTTAAATAATATCCCTAATATATTAAAATTTTATTTTAATATATGTTTCCTCCATACTTCTATTTAAATAAATTTTATTTATTTAATGCCTCCATTTTCTCTAAATTTATTCTAAACCCCATTTAAATTAAATTAAAATCTCACTTCTTGCTTTTGGCTAAATTCACTCTATTATACTTAAAAGGCAATTAAAACCCTTTTATCCTTAATCACTTGCACACACATGTGACTTTTTTTAAAATATTATTCTCTCCACTTGAAAAGTCAACTCCCCTCTCTTTAACCTCTTAATCCTAGCCACTCATTCCTTTTGTCTCTTTATCTCCTTCACTCCCACGAAAACCCTACCTAACCTTTAATCTCAACCACTCATTTTCCACCTCTTAATCCTAGCCCTCCATTTTCATAAGCAAATCCATAAAAGGAGGTCTCTCTCCTCATTTGCAACTAGTTAGTGATTGCATTTTAGAGCATTTTTCTTGAGCATTTCTTAGTATTCATTCTATTTAATTTATTTGAGCATTAAATCATCTAGATATTGCATGCTAGGTAATGGAAATCAATCTTAGTTTAGTTCATCTTGCATCTTCATCCTAGATTTGCTATTGCCTTTTCATCTTCATCATGTGAAGCTTGGGGCAAGTTCCTCATACTTGTTCTAAATCCCTTCACCATCATCTAGCTTGCATCATAGTGGTATTTTGTTGCATTGTGTTGGGAGAGCACACCCACAAAATCTCTAAGAGCAAATCAAACAAGTCTTGGGTGCACTTATTTTAGCTCATCGGAGGTTGTAGTGAGAATTTAGTTGCATTTCAAGTTCTTTGCATGCTTTGATTTATTGGTATATCTTGTGTTTTGCATTTTTTGATTTTTTGTGGAGCCGCTCATCGGTGGATGGGTGACTGTGCCTCCGTCTGTCATGGGTGGAGCCACCCGTTGGCAGATGGGCGCCTGCCACTGGTGGATAGGCGGTTGTGCCTGCCCCTTCACGGGGGCGTAGCCACCCATCTACTAACCGGCGACTGTGCCCGCCCTTGCGCAGGGGGTGAGGCCATCCCTGTGTGGGGAAGGGCCACTCGTCAATGGATGGGTGGCTCGACCTTGTCTCCCTCCGTTTCCTTTCAAAAAATGAAAAATTTCAAAAATCTTTAAAAATCTAAAAAATTTCAAAAATCTTTAAAAATCTAAAAAATTTAAAAATATTTAAAAACCTAAAAAAATCCAAAAATATTTAAAAACCTAAAAAATTTCCAAAAATTTTAAAAACCCCAAAAAAATTAATTTTCTTAAGAAAATCTAAAAATACAAATAAAAAATCAAAACATTCTTATAATTACAATAAAATCAAGTTCGATCAGTACTAATCCATGCACTCTAATTTTGCAATCTCGCACATCAATCTTTAATACTGTCATCATGTTAATCTGAATCAGCTAGTAATCGATTGATCAATTTTTCATCCAATCATCATCATGGGATGCATCCTTCCCAATCCTTGTAGCCCTGCCCGCATATCCTTGATCATCATTAATCAATCAATTGATTTTCAGCTGCTTAAGGGCAACATTTTGGTTTTCTTTTGGCTTGTTGTGCATGCTTGCTTTTTGATTGTTGCTTATGGATTATCATGTATTTTCCACCTTGTCATCTTGGTTCCTTATACCTTGGTGCATATCATCAAGTACCATATCAAAATCTAGGTTGTGCTCCCCAACGTTTACACAATTCATTTGCATTGCATTTTAGATAGATTGCATTTTCGCATAGTGAGGTCTATTTTTTTATACCCTCCACCTCTCCATTGTTTATCTTCTCCTCATACCCATTTCGAGAGCACATTCATGTTCTCCAAACCCGCATGTCCTCTTGAGGGGGAATCATCCTTCCATATATCCCTCCTCGTCATCCTTTCTCATCCTTCCATGAGTGGGGCATCTTCCTCTTTTCTCTTCTTTGACGCGATGTCAATTTCGACACCGCATCAAAGAGGGGCAAAATGTAGACACCCTAAATTGTCCCTTTTTCATTTCTATATTAATTTAATTTAATATTGCCTATAAAAATATAGTTAATTTTTATAAATTAACTATATTTGTTATATTCATCTATTTATTTAATTTTATTAAATAAATTCATCACCTTGTATTTAAATTAAATACTATCCCTAATATATTAAAATTTATTTTAATATATGTTTCCTCCATACTTCTATTTAAATAAATTTTATATATTTAATCCCTCCATTTTCTCTAAAATTCTTCTAAAACCCATTTAAATTAAATTAAAATCTCACTTCTTGCTTTTGGCTAAATTAACTCTAATTATACTTAAAAGGTAATTAAAACCCCTTTTAGCCTTAATCACTTGCACACACATGTGACTTTTTTAAAATTATTATTCCCTCCACTTGAAAAGTCAACTCCCCTCTCTTTAACCTCTTAATCCTAGCCACTCATTCCTTTTGCCTCTTAATCTCCTTCACTCCCACCAAAACCCTACCTAACCTTTAATCTCAACCACTCATTTCCACCTCTTAATCCTAGCCCTCCATTTTCATAAGCAAATCCGTAAAAGGAGGTCTCACTCCTCATTTGTAACTAATTAGTGATTGCATTTTAGAGCATTTTTCTTGAGCATTTATTAGTCTTCATTCTATTTAACTTCTTTGAGCATTAGATCATCTAGATATTGCATGCGAGGTGATGGAAATCAATCTTAGTTTAGTTCATCTTGCATCTTCATCCTATATTTTCTATTGCATTTTCATCTTTATCATGTAAAGCTTGGGGAAAGTTCCTCATACTTGTTCTCAATCTCTTCACCATCATCTAGCTTGCATCATAGTGGGATTTTGTTGCATTGTGTTAGTTGTGTTTCAAGTTCTTTGCATGCTTTGATTTATTGGCATATCTTGTGTTTTACATGTTTTGACTTGTTGTGCAGCTGTAGGTAATTTTCATTGCATACAGGGACAAATTCGCTAAAAAAAATGGATTTTATTAGAGCCCAATAGTGGAAACTAAGGGACATACAACAATAAATGATTTCAGGATTCAAGCAAGATAGAGGAATCAAATTGAACCCATTGGAGGACTAGAAATCCATTAGATTGGGGGGACTGAAGAGCCCAAATAATGGCTCATATATATATATATATATATATATATATGTGTGTGTGTGTGTGTGTGTGTGTGTGTGTGTGTGTGTATATATATTGTC
>MU227747.1:2098299-2129029 GCA_018584345.1 Thuja plicata
AGGAGTGCATGCCCTTTCAGTTTGGTCTTTTCCAACTTGACCCTTTGTCCTTCAGGTATGTCATCACTTTCAAAATAAGCATCCATAGATGCAATCCAGTCCAATAGGTCCTCTTCTTTCAGACTTCTGTCGTACATTGGAATGTCTTTCCTTACCTTGTAGCTATCTCCTTTCATAGCTTTCAGGATCCTGAGTGTCCTTTGCTCTTCAGGATCAACCTGTTGTTCCTCTTGCACTTCTTAATTATTCTCTTCTTCTTCTTCTTCAGTATCTTTAGCATCATTTTCTGCCCTTCTCTGATTTGATTCAATTGCCTCTAGCCTTGCCAATAGTGCATTATAGGACTCTTGCAACTTAGTATTCTTTTCCTTCAATTCTTGAACTTCTCTCACCAATCCTGCATTCCTGGGAGCCATTATGTCAAACAAGTACAAGTGTATTTTCTCTTAACACACCTCTGTTTCCTCACTTCTTCTAATTGATTCTTTCTTGATCTAACCACTACATGCAAGTGATACATCATTTCAACAGAGGGATTTTTTCCCTTTTCCTTTGATTTCATTCTCGATGGGCCATGATCACACTTAAATAAATCAAATTCTTGCTCAAAAAAGTATTAAAATGACTTCATTATCAAAAAACTAAAGGCATGACACTTTCTTGACTAATTCAGGACTGTTGGATGGATGGCTTCAGTTCTCACAAGCTGGATATCCTATGTCTACTTTTTCTTAGATTCGTATTAAAGCTCTTGGCAGCTTTGTACTGACCTTCATTCAATTAAGTTTGAAGTCGATATTATCAATTTTTGGATGAAAACCAAGTTTAGAATTGGTATCTTTAAGATCTTTGCTTATTGACCTTTGATCAATCAAGTTCAAAGTCAATTCTATTAGTTTAGTTCAATCAAGTGCGAGACTTATCTCATCAGGCATTTCATTCGATCAAGGGAAAAATTCTCAAACTTTCTGAAGTCAACATCAAAAAATTTCTTTGAATTAATGTGCTTCTCACACATCTATTCAAAGAGGGGCAAATGTAACCACCCTAATTTGGTCTTCTCTGACCATAGACCCTATTTTACCTAAGTGTGATCATACCCCCAATTATGTCAAAACAATTCTTCAAATTATTGGCATAATTCATTCAAATCAAATTTAATCTCCGAAGTGATTTAATCACTAAATTATATTAATTGCCTTAGCCAATCAAATCAAATCAATTCTATTCTATCAAAATAAATCAAAAACATGGCTAAGATAATCAATTAAAAGGAATTAAATAAAATCCTAATTACACCTCATCACTTGCAAAAGCTAATCCCCTAGCCTAATTAATCTAATTAATTGGCTATAGTCCTAATTAATTATCAAAAGCAAACAAAAGCTTAAATAATTGATTTCCCCTATTATTGAATGAATATATTAATTATGTAGTTCATTTCATTAATATTCCCTTTAACCCCTGACCTAACCTATCTCAACCACCTTAACTCCTGGGTAAAAATTAATCCCAACCTCTTCACTCATGCTAAGCCTAATTCTAATCTTAATCCCATCTTAACCCACTTCCTAATGATGTCACATTCCTAAACTCTTGATTAGGAATTCAACTCATTTCAAAAAGTCCACATTCTCAAGCTCCCCTTCCCTCAAAGTCCACTTTCTCAAGCTTGGACTTACACCCTCACCATGCTTCATTAAAGCTCTCATAAATTCATCATTAATCATATACCCTCACCATGCCTCATATATGCTATCCCTCATTAATGCTCTTACACATGCATTTAATGACCATATCTCTCCTCTCACTCCTAATTTCTTCTATAAATTGAATGAGTTTTAAGCTCAATGGGCCCCTAGTGTTGGATTGTTGAAAGCATTGTTATGTTGTTCATATTATTAGAAATTTACATTGAATTGTAGCTTTCATGTTATGTATTGTTATAATCTTCATTTTTAGAGCTTAAAATGCATATTTCTTGAGCATGTAGATTAGTTTCATTTGAATCTTTCATTCTAGGATTGTATATGTCACTGGCAAATGCATAATCTGAGGGCAATTATAGAATTTTTCATACTCCTCCTAGATAGGAAGCAATAGGTCAATTTTAGTGATTGATATGCTTGCTAACCTTTGTTTTTCACTAATGCAATGACTTATTGAAGTGTTGTGTTGTAGCTACAGGAACCAAAAAATAACACACAATGTCATCACCCTAGATTTTACCTAACATGTTTGAAATCACATTTCAATCTTTGTGCTCAGAGAGATCATGCCAAAACATGCATACCAATATAAACAACTTATCTACCAAACTAATCGGCCACATAATAGACTCAAACAATTAATTTTGTGAAGAAAAATCAATCACATTTTGACCAACTTAGCCTTCATCCTGATAAAAATTCTACCTCAATCAATGTAAAGAAAACATATCACCACAAATGAATTGGGACACGTCACCATGACAAGTGTAACACACATGATTTATTACAACTCAATCGCCAATCGCCAAATGAATATCTACCATTGGTAGCTCAAGAACACTATCACCTTTGAATGAAACAACTTCTGAAAACTCAAAACATGCTTACTGATCATCCAAATTAGTTGCGGTTAAAATCATGAACTCAAAACTCTATTAACAATACAATCCTATGATCACGCCACCTGAATCATCATAGATTTGATAAACTAATCAAATCACTCATTTTTAGTCATAAACTATTTTAGTAGTTTCCCTCTCATACTTCAATCAAACATAACTTACATAAATCAAATATTCAACAGTTGTGATCATATAGTTATCCTTTGAAGACACTCTTAGGTCTCCCTTAAGAATCATGACCACTAAAACCACTTGAAACACACTGTTCATCCTTCTCACATATATGAAAACATACTAAGAACACTAGGTTAATACTTGAAATCAATGATAATACAATAATTAATCATCACAACACCAAATATGTACCATCACATCATTAGTTATTCTAAAAATCTCCCCCTTTGGCTTTGATGGAAACTCAACCTCTTATCAATCAGATAATCCGCCCTGCTTGTGTTCTGCTTTAGCCAACTGTTATGTGTCTCCCCTTTTCTTAGTTTCTCTTTGATTTGTCTAAAATGTTAGCTCACCATTTCTCATTACTTCTCTCCCCCTTTGACAATAATGCCAAAGAATCCATACCATTGATCACTACCAATTAATTAGTACCTTTATCACCAATTGCTCCCCTAAGGAGTAGCCCCTTATTACATCAATCCAATCAAATATTTCCTGTACAAAACATTGTACTAATGCAACAACATCACTTTAATTCTTCTTAGGTAGGTTAATAACCCATAACTTGCCTCTTAGATACTCAAATGTATCCTTAGGTAGTGGCTTTGTAAAAATATCTTCAACCTGCTCCTTAGTTGGCACATACTTCAACTACACCTCTTTCTATTGAACTTTCTCTCTAAGAAAATGGTACTTAATTGTAATATGCTTGGCCTTAGAGTGCATCACAGGGTTCTTGGATATGTTAATAACACTAGTACTATCACAATAGATAACCACTAGTTCAGTTACCTACTCCTTGATACCTTCCAATGTCTACTTCATCCAAGCAACTTGAGTGTAAATAATAGCAACAAAAACATATTCTGCCTCTGTAGTAGATTGTGAAATACAGTTTCGCTTCTTGCTGGTGGAATAATGGAAGGGTGTGTACTAAGAGGGGAGGGGTGAATCAGTACCCTTAAAACTTTTATCAATTAACCTTAGTAATATTTTCTTGCATTACCAACCATATTTCTTTTCTACCTTATGCATGTAATATCATAACATAAATGTAAGTGTATGAAAACAATCATAGAAACATTCATGAAACTTAGTTACACATGACACAAGAATTGGTAACGCAGAAAACCCCCATTAGAAGGTAAAAAATGTGGTGGGGATGAAACCCACAAAGCTTCACTATCTACTGAATGGAAGGCGTCGGTTAAATATACAAGTTGTGATCACTTATGATCTTACCCTTTGTTCTGCTCGGTAGCCTTGAATCTAGTTCTTCATAACTGAATTCTTCCTTTTGTGTCCTTCTACATGAAACTCTCTGTCTGATCAATAGATGTTGTATGCAGCTATAATTATTATGTCCTGATTGATTATACATCTACATATACAAAGGTTTTGACCTAATTAGGTTTCACGCTTTACAAGAAAAAATCTATGATCAAAGGTTTACAACTTGACCTTGATCTCCTAGTTTGCATGTTTACAATCAGTTAAACTGATCAAAATAATTACTTATGCTTTACTTGATCCTCAAGAAATGGTTTTATAGCTAAGCACAAAGCTAATTTAAAACTAAAGTGCTTTAGCTGATGTGTATCTCAGATCCACTTTTCTAGGGAATAAAATTGTCTCTCGGTAGACTGGTTCTTGATATGCTCTGTAGATTGTTCTCTCGGTTTACTCTTTGAACTGTGTTCTTGGTTTACTCTTTGAATTGTCTATCTGTGAT
Source organism: Thuja plicata (assembly GCA_018584345.1). Taxonomy (NCBI): domain Eukaryota; kingdom Viridiplantae; phylum Streptophyta; class Pinopsida; order Cupressales; family Cupressaceae; genus Thuja; species Thuja plicata. The sequence goes on from MU227747.1 coordinate 2,102,820, forward strand.
AGTGCTATCGGTGTTCACTAATTTTGGTGATCACCCTGTTAAGACATTTTTTGTGACCTCTGCGCTTGTCTTTTTCAGTGACCTTTGCACCTGACTATTTCAGTGGCCTCTGTGCTTGACTGAATGTTGTCACTCGGTGATCATGTAACCGAGAGTCCAAAAACTATTTCCTTATATACTAATGACAACTTATTATCCTTTAGGATTATCAATCTCCCGCTTTGACATTAGTATCAAAAACTGATATGTGCAAATTGATATATTCAGTATATACATCAAGTGTTTATCTTGTCAATGACTCCCCCTATGTGCATGCCTCAGTATAGTGTATGTACATGTTTTCTCCTTTGTGTATTTCCCTCTTTAGCCTTTGACCTATTTTCCCCCTTTGTAAGGTATATACGTTATCTCCATTTTTAATGTATACATATATTTTCCCCCTTTTTTAAAAAATAATGACAAAGGTATAGTACTTACAGCTTGTCAAATATGTGGGCATGAGATTTTTGAATGTCTGTCATCTTATTTTCCCATTGCTCTTTGAGGTGCTTGAGAGTCATGTGCTCCAAAGTGATTTTGGCATGCATGTCATATATACTATTGGTGACTAACATCTCTGGGTGGAAATTAATGTCTTTTCCAAAATCATGTGTTTCAACAACAATGTGAGATTCGGTAGTAACATAGCTTGGAGCTTGGTTACGTAATCTCTGATTTTGCTTTCATCCTTTCAAATCTCAAGTCTTGACCATTTTGATTCTAAAATCTTCTCATAATGTAATTAGAATGTGTTTTCCTCGGTTGTGAGACCTTGTGCACTAGCTTTAAGATCTTCATCTATTTTAGCTATCTTTTCACTATGCTCGATAGTGAAATGCTCTAGTGTGCACAAATTTTGAACTAAGTTAACTACTTCTGATATTATTGGTTCCAATGTAGTTACTAGCTGAGAAATTTTTACCTTGTTTTCTATGACTTCTTGGTTGATCTTCTCTGTGAGCTTGTACTGACACTTCTCTTCTACATGTTCCTCAATTACCTTGTCGGCTTCTACATTCTGTGATGTTATGGCCTCGGTAAGAACTGCTAGTTGATCAAGTATTGGTGCATTTTGATCAATTTGAGTGTCAGGTACTATTTGCAATAGTATTTCCTTTGTAGTATCTAGGACTTGTGAATATTTGTGCTCCTTCTTGAGCTTTTTTTGTATTGCCTTCCTCTTATATAGTTCTCCATACTTGGTCAGTGACTCAGGATCCAGTGTTCTTGGATCACAGTCGGGTATATCTATTATTTCATCAAGTGTGACCAGTGCCCTACACTTTTTCTTCTTCTTTGGTATGGTGCTGGAAGCAAGGGAATGTAGTACCATAGCAAGTTCCTTCTTTGTTTCTTTTGATTTTGGAGATTGTGTGGGAGATGTGGTTCCTTTTGTATGTTGCTCGGTATTGACCTGTTGGTCAGTAGTAGATGTCTCTACATCAACCTTGTCTTTATCTGTAGCCTTTTTTACCTCTTTGGTGTCCTTGGTAGTGGCATCACTTGGTTCTTTCTATCCACTTATATCTTTCTTCTCCTTTGTTGTATCTTTCTGCTCCCCATGTTCATCACCTTTCTTCCTTAGGTATGTTTGCATTAGGCTTAGGTGTTTTCTCCTTTGCTTTAGTGATTGTATTGATAGCTTGTATCAATGAAGGCATGTGACCTAGTACATTTTCCTTTGCAGCATCCATTGTCTCCTTTTCCTTTGTTTTCTCATTGGAAACATTTACATCTTCATCATTCTTGGGATCATCATCGAAATCAATATTAGTTATATCTTTTATAGTGATGTTTGGCGTATCTCCTAATGATTGTAATATATGAGGTACATCATCCATGGCCTTACTTTCCTCTGTTGTCAAATCAACTATAGTGACATCCTCGGTATCATTGACAAAAATGTGTTCAGGTCTCAGTGTGGCCTCCTTCTCTTCAATGTGAGGTGTCTCGGTTAGAGCTAGTACTTCCTTAGGTGGATTAAAGATTTGTGTCCAAATATTTTTTATTTATATATCAAGCTCCTCTAACATGTCTTGCATAAATTTGTATGCTCTTGTCTTAGCTGACAATTTATTTTCATGTTCCTGCAATGTTTCATCAATTTATTCAACTGTGGACTTGGGTGGTGCGAATGCAACTAGGGATCTTTCCCTTAGTTGTTTCTCTGTGTGCAGTGCATAAGTCCACATGGCTGATATCATATCATTTATCTCTTGTGGAATATGACTAACAAATTGTAGAGGTACATACTTGAATTTTACCATCATTTTGATGATTGCTTCCCCCAATTTACTCTGGTCCTCCTTAGACAAATTTGCCCATTGTCTAATCTTATGTTGTGATATACTGCATGTATTGATGAGTGACTCTGAAATCTCATCAATTGTCATAGGTATCTTGGCCTTTTCTGCTTCAATCCTTTGTTCTCTTTCATCCTTGGCAGTATCATCCTTGTCTTCTTTTCCTCTTATATATTTCCTTCTTTACCTTGGTGCTGATTTCCCAGTTTGAGGATTTCTTTTCTGATAAGTCCTCACAATACCTTTATTTACTGGTGGAGAGTCTACCTCTTTTGTAGTCTTACTCCTGGTTCTTGATGCAACTATTACATTTGTAACCTTTACTTTCTTGGTTGGTGGTGCATCTGATTCAGAAGACTAGGAGTTAGTTAATTCTTTACCTTCACCGATAGGTGACTGTCCCTCGGTAATATCTTGTTTCAATTCTTCATCATTTACTGAAATTTTCTTTTGAAGAGTATTGATTATTTTTGTCTTCTTGCGGTCTATCTTCTTCACTACTAAGCCAATCTTGATTCTAGACTTGGCTTCCTCATATGTGCCAAATCTACTCAATTATTTGTCTATTGGTTCATTAAGGCTTCAATAACCTTTGTAGCCTGATCAATGTTGATTTCATAGTCCAATGGTGGCAACCATGTTGTTCTCAGTACAACTGGTTTGATTAGAGTGGTGTCGGTGTCTACTATGAAACATATGTCATCTTTGTATTGTTCAACTAGTTGTGCAGGGATTCTCATTCTATTCTACATTCTATCCTTGAAAGTAGTTAAGTATGCATCCATTATAGATGTGAAGTTATCCCCTTGTGACTTAATGAATTCACTAATTTGTGTAGTTATTGGTCAGGTTGTGTCCCAAGTGACATTACCGACAGAGGAGAAGAAATTATGGAAATAAAAGAATGTTCCCATAAGGAGGGAATTGAACTTACATGTATTGGATCTGGCTGATCTAGTTGTTCTCATATTCTCCTCGATTTGCTTCAGTAGCAGCTCAGATAAGTCTAGTTGAAGCCCCTTCTTCACAATCTTATAAGTAGTGTCAACTGCTCCACATACTATGCTGTTTATTCTGCTAGCTTGGAATATATTGTACCCAATCACACATGGACCAAATTTCATCTTGGGGTTGGTGATTGTATAGAGTTTCAACCCTCTTCCATCCCATTCTGCCTTAGTTATTTTTTCAATCTTGGGGTGTGAAGGATGCTTTAGAGATTTAGCCTTGTCAGTTATGGAATAACCTGTTATAGCATGAATTACATCCTTTGTGATCAGTTTTGGTTCATCCAACCACATTTTTCTATCATGTACCTAGCTAAGTACATTGTGTATCCATTCATTCTTGAACTCTCTTGGGAATAGTAGGGCATTGGTTAACCCTTTCACCTCAATGTGCTTGTGTTCATCTTTCAAGTTTCCATCATTGCATAGCTTCTAGTAAGCTTCTTCTATCTCAATATCTCTGATCTCTACAACCTTGTAGTGGATGTATGCACGGATATCTTCAACCAACAAAACCCTAGGAGGTATACTTGAAAACACTACCTTGTCGTTGGGTTGAGAAGCAACCTCAGGGAAAAACTTATAGTTGGGCTCCTCACAGGTTGTGTTCTTAATCAGGTTGATCTTCTTGTCCTTTGTGGCTTTGATCTTTGAGACTTTCAAGGTATTTTCCATTGTTTGTGAAATTAGAGCTTCTTTGCAAATGAATTATGTGCTCGATGAGTCTAGATACTCACTTGATCTTCGTTGTGGATGATTAAAATCTGTCAGAGTAGCCTTTGAATCTTCTTTGAATCATTCTACAATATTCTTTCTCTTCTTTTCTCTGTTGTTTTCTCTTTTTTTCTTGGTGACTGAATGAGCTCTTTGTTGCCCTATTTATAGAAAATAGCCTAAGTGGTGCATTGAATACTTTAGCTACCACTCGGTCGCTGAAATAAAGACGCTCAGGTATCATACCAAAGTCTTCATCCTTAGTGAGTATACAACGCTTGGGGTAAGTGACAACTTAGTTGTACTTTTCACATGTTCACCGATAGTGCTTAGTATGTAGCGAAGACTTAATTTTCTTTCACATGTTTACTGATGATGCTCAGTTTATATTGAAAACTTGGTTTTTTTTCATTTGTTTACCGACGATGCTCGGTATGTATTGACCGACAAGATTGAATTCACAAAATCATAACAAGTAATACCATAGTACATTTCCATTCATGTTAATTTTTCATATTATCAATGAATATTGGAACTGATGTGAAATATAGATTTGTACAGTGCAGTTCCATACTTGTTTTTCTTGGGTGGGGGTGGTGAAATCATCAGATGCATTAGATGATATCTCACCAACTATAGTGCTTAGTCCAACATTGTCATTATTTGAAGCTCTCCTCCACATTTGATTTCTCATTCTCCGTATATCTTCAATAATGTTTCCATTTGAAAAAGTGCTTGACTCTATCACTTGGTCTCTACAATCCTTGCTTAGGTGACTGACCTTTTGATAGTGTAAGCATGCCATTTTCGAGTTAGTCCAGTTCCTTGATCTTCGTATCCATTTACTGATGCAGTTTGCATCTATGTGTCCATATCCACCACATGTTGTGCAATTTACCCATGTGTTGTAATCCCAAACATATGAGTTACTGACTCTTCTTGGTTTATAAGCATTTTTGTGCTCTTTAGGTTTCCATACTTGCCTTTTATTTTTCCTGCATTCATGAGATGTGTGTCCATGCATTTTGCAGGTAGGACAATATTTTTTCATATAGGATTCCTTCTTTGGTTGGTTCACCTTAGATCTGCATTCATATGCTTTATGTCCATGCTTGTTACAGTTATAACAATTACCTATGAATGTAGAAGTAGATTTAGGAATACCTTTAGCTTTTCTCCTACAAACATTTGATGTGTGGCCTAGTTTTCCACAGTGATTGCATGACTACTTCTTTTCTCTTGGATTTGTGTAGACATCTCTTTTATGAAATTGGTTTGATGATTCTCCATGCTCGGTATACCCTAAACTGGTATTGTTGTTGAGTCTTCTTTGTCCATTCATAAATTCATCCATTCTTGTTGTGTCATCTTCATCTTTCTTGATCATATCATTATGTTGTTGTTGAATCCTTGCTTCATGCTTTAGTTTCTCATTTTATTCTCTTAGTTCACCAATAGCTTCCAATTTTGCTTTAAGTTTTATATTCATTTGGTTGGCCTCATGACTCATTAGAATAATTTGATTGGTGATCTCAATGTGATGTTTGGTAAGTCTCTATATCTCTAATTCTTTCTCTTGCAGCTTTTCAGTGATCTTCCTCCTGTCATCAATAGCTAATGTTCTTTCTTGTTTGGCTTGTCTAACATTATTCATAACATAAGTCATTCTTACCATCTGTTTCTCTTGACCGATCTACAATACCTTCACTTGTTCAATCAGATGTTGATTGATTTCACTAAGACTTGTAATGTTTCCTTCAGATGTATTACAAGATGCAGATCCTGATGACTCAAATAAATCAGGTATCTCTTCTTCATGATAGTCAGTTTCATTGTAGCGAGATGCCATGAATTTTCTCTCAACAAATAATTCTTTCATATTATTTCTTGCTTCTTTGTATTACTCAAAGAAAATGTGTATCTCCAACTTCTGATTCTTAATATTCTTATCAAGCTTATACCTTTCCATTGTATGATCTATTCTCTCAAGTGTTTAAACTTTTCAAATAAGAGATCTAGCTCTGATATAAATTGTTGGAATAATAGAAGGGTGTCTACTGAGAGGGGAGGGATGAATCAATACCCTTAAAAGTTTTATAAATTAACCTTAGCAATCCATTCTTGCATTACTGACCATACTCCTTTTCTACCTTATGCATGTAATATCATAACATAAATGTAAGTGCATGTAAACAATCATAGAAACATTCATGCAACTTAGTTACACATGACACAATAATTGGTAACACAAAAAACCCCTGTTAGAAGGTAAAAACTACAGTGGGGATGAAACCCACAAAGCTTCACTATCTGGATAATGGAAGGTGTCGATTAAGGCTACAAGTTGTGATCACTTCTGATGATCTTACCCTATGTTCTACTCGGTAGCCTTGAATCTAGTTCTTCATAACTGAATTCTTCCTTTTGTGTCCTTCTACATGAAACTCTCTATCTGATCAATAGATGTCTTCTATGGATATAATCATCATGTTCTGATTGATTATACATTTATATATACAAATTTTTTGACCTAATTAGGTTTCACACTTTACAAGAAAAACTCTATGATCGAAGGTTTACAACTTGACCTTGATCTCCTAGTTTGCATGTTTACAATAAATTAAACTGATTAAAACAATTACTTATGCTTTACTTGATCCACAAGAAATGGTTTTATAGCTAAGAACAAAGCTAATTTAAAAATAAAGTGCTTTAGCTGATGTGTATCTCAAATCCACTTTTCTTGGGAATAAAATTGTCTCTCAGTAGACTGGTGCTTGATATGCTTTGTAGACTATGCTCTCAGGTTACTCTTTGAACTATGTTCTCAGTTTCCTCTTTGATCTGTCTATCAATGATAGTTCTATTGATGTTCACTAATGATCACCATGTTAAGACATATTCGGTGACCTCTGTACTTGTCTTTTTCGGTGACCTCTGCTCCTGACTATTTCGGTGACCTCTGCGCTTGAATGAATGCTGTCACTCAGTGATCATGTAACCGAAAGTCCAAATTTTTTTCCTTGTATACTAATGACAACATATGATCCTTTAGGATTATCACTTTCTTGTCCAAGACACAAGTCTCTATCCAAGAAATAATGCTCCTCCACTTGTGCTCTTCCTATCATCCACATTACCTTCCCAATCAGCATCAGTGAAAACAATCAAAGTAAAACCTCCTTTGTGAGAATATCAAAGACCATAGTCTTCATTCCCTCTTAAGTATCTAAAGATTATTTTCACTTCCACTATATGGCATTCCTTTAGATTAGCTTGAAATCTTGCAACAATCCCAACTTCAAGTGCTATATAAGGCCTACTATGAACAACATAGTGTAACTTACTGATCATAGATCTATATAAAGTTTCATTCACCTCTTTACAATCATCTTCCCTGGATAGCTTACAACCGGTCACCATTAGAGTTCCAACTAGTTTAGAATCTTCTAACCCAAAGGTATTCAACACTTCCCTCACATAATTTGCTTGGATCATGTAGATTCCATCGCTGAGATGAGATATCTGTAATCCAAAAAACTATTTTATCTCTCCAAATATACACATCTCAAATTTTTTCCTCATTTCATTAGCAAAAACAATGCTCATCTCATCATTTCTACCAAAACTGATGTCATCCACAAAGACTTTAGCAATCAATAATTGGTCATCCTTTTCAACCTTTAATTAAACATTATTGTCCTCACTTGTTCTTGATGAAACCAATATTGATCAGATATGAGTGGAGCCTCTCATACCATGCCCTTGGTGCCTAGTTCAGACCATAAAGTGCCTTCTACAACTTGCACAGCTTTTCTTCATCTTCAGATAGTGCAAAACCATGAGGTTGTTCTATGTAAAATTCCTCTTCTAGAATTCTATTCAAGAATGTAGATTTGACGTCCATTTGGAAAACTTTAAATGCTTTGTAAGAAACATATGCTAGAAAAATCCTTACTCCTTCAAGTCTATCCAATGGTGCAAAATTCTCTCCATAGTCCAAGCCTTCTTCTTGTGCATAACCCTTAACCACCACTCTTGCCTTATTACTGACAACTTCACCAGATTCATTGAGTTTATTCTTGAATACCCACTTAGTTCCAATCACATTCTTATCAACAGGTCCAAGAACAAGTACCCATGTATCATTCTTCTTTATTTGGTCTAATTCTTCTTCCATGGCCTTAACCCAATCTTCATTCTTCAATGCCTCTTTAACAGATTTAGGTTCATGTTAAGAAATCAAACAATAAATTTCTCTAATCTTTCTTCTAGTCTAAACACCAACATCCTTATCAACAATAATTTGATTAGTAGAATGATTCAACTTTACATACCTTGGTAACACCGGTTCTATTCTAGGAGCCTCTTCTACTTATTGAACTGGTTCATCTTCATTGTTCTAATTTTCAACTACTTGCTCCATCGGTTGAACATACACAATCCCCTAGTCATCCCCTGAATTGTTCTTGTTGGAACCATCTTTCTATTATGAGAAATCATTAATCTTCACATTTGCACTTTTTATCAACTTGTTGGTTCTTTTGTTTAGACACTTGTATGCTTTTCTCTTTAAAGAATGTCCTAGGAATATTCCTTCATAACTCTTAGGATTAAATTTCCTTGTATATTCATCTCTCTTTATGTAGCATCTTCTCCAAAAAAATTGAAGTATTTCACACTAGGTGTGTGACCGAACCATAACTCATAGGGATTCTTATTGGTGCCCTTCTTCACTTATACCTGGTTCAATGTATAAACAATAGTGAAAACAAATTCTCTCGAAAACATTAGAGACACGTCTCTCTAAATCATGATGGTTCTTGCAACATCAATAACATATGTGTTTCTTCTCTCTGCAACCCCATTTTGGTGAGGAGTTATAGGTGCTAACATTTGCCTTTTAACTCCATGTTCTTCAAAAAACTTAGCAAATTCCACAGATGTGAACTCACCACCATTGTTAGATATCAAGCACTTCATACTCTTACCTATTTCCTTTTCAACTCATGCTTTGAACACCTTAAACATATAAAATGCATCTATTTTGTCTTTTAGAAAAGTAACCCACATCATCCTAGAGTAATAATCAACAAAAAGCATAAAATATTTATCTCCATAATAGCTCCTTGTTCCCATAGGGCCACACAAATTAGTATGTATTAAATCCAAAATACCTTCAGATGAAAGTGAATTACTGATAAAGATAGAACTAGTTAGCTTTTCCAACTGACATTCCTTGCACATGACATTGTCTAGTGTTACTAGTTGTGGAAAACCTCTAATAATATTCATCTTACTGACTTTCACAAAACTATGAAAGTTAACATGACAAAATCTTCTATGCCACAATCAAATATCATCAAATTTTTCAATCAGACAACTCTTTACTATAGTATTCAGATGGAATAAGTTACCTTTAGTCTACATACCACTAACAATTATATCACTAGATCTTCCAAGTATCCTGCATACACCTCCTTTGAATTCTACAAGATAGCATTTGTTATTAAACTGTGCTACACTCAAAAAATTAAATCCTAGACCTTCAACCCAGTAAAAATTATCACAATCTTTTTTTCTATTTAATGGAATAGATCCTATTCCTTTTACTAAGCTAGGAGAGTTATTACCAAACCTTACTGCTCCACCATCACATTCTTCCAACTTAGTGAACTCACTCCTGTCACTGGTCATGTGATGTGTACATCCATTTCCTATTACCCAATCACCACCACAATCCATGTTAGAAAGAAAGGCTTTTACACCATCTACAAGGGATCCTCCTTAACAACAAAAAAGGCAAATTCATCTTCTTCATTACTCTTAGATTCCTCATCGATAACACCATCTTCAACAACAAAGAAAGTCTTCTTTCTCTTATCCGTGAGTCTTGTATACTTTTCCTTATTATCACCATTAAGACATATTGAAAAATAGTGTCCAATATTGTTACATGAGAAGCATTTAAGAGGCAGCTTGCCCTTATACTTATCGGTTCCTCTAGGTAACCACCTAGCAAGCAATGCTTCCAACTCTTCTTGTTTCGTTTCCTCAGACATGATAGAATCATAATCACTAGAATAACTTGACATAGAAGAAGATTCATAAATAGATTCATTTCCTTGTAGGTGCAAGAGACACAGATGCCCTAAATGTAGCTTTAACCCTTGGAACACTATTATCGTAATTGCTAAGCGCAAAAAGTAGTCAACTTTCCAATTAATGCATCAAGAGTGACAAAACTAGTTCCTAAATATCTTAACCTTGAATAGAAAAAAACCCTAACGGCATAAAGAGGTAACAAGGTTCTCAAAAATTTTCTTACCACATCAACATCTTCAATAGTACCTCCAGGAATTTTGATAGAAATAATGAATTATTTGATTCTCTGACCATACTTCTGAATGTTCTCACCTTCAACCATCCTCATGTCATCAAACTTTCCTTTCAGGTTGTCAACCTTAGCTTTCTGCACATGTATATCACCACCATACGCTAAATTAAATTTTACCCACATATCATTGGCGGTTTCAAGATCTTGGATATCAACAAACTCTCCATTAGATAATGTACTTTCAATGGCTTCCATAGTAGTAGTATTCTCTTGTTGTTCCCTTAGCTAATCCGCATTGAGAGTACCGAGTGGAGTAACACACCTATTAACAACATGATTCCAATATTGGTTTTACATACCTTTTATATAAAACATCATTCTACCACTCCACACCGAGTAGTTCACCACAAAGAGGACTAAAGCTTTGATACCAATTTTTAGTCCTAAGGATCCAAGATAACTAAGAGGGATGAGGGGGTGAATTATTTACTTAAGATATCTGCATATTTTCTCTTCTTTATCTAAAAAACAACATTCATAAGTTCACCAATAAATAAGAAAATGAAACTTTACCAATAAACACAGCCACCATAAAGCATGCAACACATAACACATATATTCTCACGTGGAAACCCAAATGGGTGAAAACCATGGTGGGGATGAAGACCCACAAATAAAGTACTCTTCTAAAGCACACCCTATTAGGAGCTTAACCCTGTTAGGAGTTTAGAAAGACATTGTTAGGTGTCACCCAATTATGGGGTTTATTCTAGCCCTATTAGGAGCTTTACCCTATTAGGATATTTAAAACTCAAGTTAATGGGACACTCTGTTAAGAGATTTACAAATAAGATCTGTTAGGATCTACCCGGTTAATGGATTTACAATAGGAAACTTGTTAGGCTGTTTTGATCTAGATAATAAAAACTCCTTTTCTTGATCAGATGCTCTATAACACATTCACTCACTCATCAGATTACTCTGGAATACTCTGTCTTGATTGCACCTTCACATCCATGATCTACACACACAACTCTTCAATTTGATGATATAAATATCATTGCTCAAGCCCTAAGGCAGCTATCACCCTAGATCTCACCTAACACATTTGAAATCACCTTTAAATATTCATGCTCAAAGAGATCATGCCAAAACACATATTACAATATAAATAAATTCTCTACCAAACCGGTCATCCACATGATAGACTCAAAAAATTAATTTTATCAAGAATATTCAATCATGTTTTGACCAACTCAACCTTCATCCTGATAAAAAATATACCTTGATAAATGTAAAGCCAACACATCACCATAAACAAATTGGGACATGTCATCATGATATCTTTAATACACATGATTCATAGCAACTCGATCACCAATCGCCATATGAAGATCTACCATCGATAGCTCAAGAACATTGTCACCTTTGATGGAAAAAACTTATGAAACCTCAAAACATGCTTCACCTTTCATTGAAAAAACTTATGAAACCTCAAAACATTCTTACCAATCATCTAAATTAGTTGTGGTCAAAACTATGAACTCAAAATTGTATCAACAACACAATCCTATGATCGCACCACATGAATCATCATAGATTTGATAAGTAGATCAAATCACTCATTGCTAGTCGTAGACTATTTTAACAGTTGCCCTCTCATACTTCAATCAAACATAACTTTCATAAATCACATATTCAACAGTTGTGATCATATAGTTATCATCTATAGACACCCTCAAGTCTCCCTTAAGAATCGTGACCACTAAAACCACTTGAAACACACTATTTCCTTCTCACGTATATGGAAACATACTAAGATCACTAGGACAATACTTGACATCAATCACAACACAATAAATTATCATCACAACACCAAATATATCATCACATCATCAATTATGCCAACACCTATCTATGTATCTTTTTTTTTATATCAATTTTCTACGTGATCTATCTATATTACACTCATTTAGTTAAGTAGTTACTTTATGTTCACTAATTAGTTTCAGTTTTAATAGTTGACTATTCCTGTAGCCATTGGAACTATGTTCTATGACTATTCCTACAACCACTGGAACTCTATTTTATGATTGTTCCTACAACAATTGGAACTCTATTTTTTGACTGTTCTTGCAGCCATTGGAACTTTATTTGGTGACTATTTATACAACTAGTGGAACTCTATTTTGTGAGTGTTCCTGCATCCTTTAGAACTCTTTTTTCGGGATTGTTCCTAAAACCAAGGAAGAATGGAGTAACTTCTTGTTTGTTTTCTAAGAACTACATTTCTGTTATCTGTTGTATTCCAATTTAGTTGTTGATTCATGTTTAGTAGTCATGATATTTATTTTCAATCATTTTATTTTATTATTATTTCCTTTCCAACTCTAGATTATTATGAATAAAAGTGAGTCCTAGTGCACATACACTTCACAAGACCAAAAATAAATTCTTGTATTAAATAAGTAATAAGTTTTCATTAAAACATTTTTTTGCAAAACTTGGGTTTTCCAGAAGATCAAGATGATCCCCATGATATAGATCCATAATATGTTGGTACTGGTACATATCAAATGACTAGGGATGATAATGACACAGATACAAAAGAAACTGAGGCCACCAACAATGACAATGACAATGATCATGATCATGATGGTGATGGTGATGGTGATGATGATGATGAGGTAGTTGCTGGTAGTAGCCAGTGACATTCATGATCATATAGACCGCATCATGGATCATTGTTGATATATCATTATGATGCCTCTTTTCATGGTTACTATCATATCTATCATTTTCATGGCCCACAGTACCATATTATTGAGTTAATACATTTTGAAATGTATCATTTTCACTTATATCATTTGGACATGTATCATATTGACTCTTGTCATTTTCAATTACATAACTGATTATTTTTACTTATATCTTTTATACATGTATCTTTTTGACTTATGTCAACTGTTGGACATGTATCATTTTAACATGTTTTTGATCTACCAGCATATTGGAATTTTACTTGTTTTAGTTATATATGATGATGATCTTATCAGTATTGAATTTTTAATTTATATATATTTAAAGTGATCGATGATTTTTGGATGGATATTTATTATGTATGATGATTTCAATATACTTCTCAGGATGAATGTTGTCAAATTCAATAAAATTATAGATATTTAACTCGCTTGTTTTAATTATAGATGATGATCATGTTATAATAATTACCTTATTAATTCATTTACATTATCAGTTGTAATTTTAAAATATCTCATATATACAAGGAGGGAATGCAATGGCAGGTTTTCTCTCCAAGTTGGTGACCAAAATGACCCCTCAATAGGGATGAAGTGGTGAAAGTTGAGTGAGGTGGCAAGTTGAGTGAAGTGGAGGTTGGTGACTGAAATGACCCATTAAAATTTTGGAAGCTCCATAAAGTCATCAAGGTGATCCGATGCAAAATTAGTTTCTTCAAAAATTTCAAAGTATCGCATATTTATAGAGAAGGTAATGTTTTTGCGGATTCCCTATCTAAATTGGTGGTGAATTTTCCTAAACACTTTGGTTCCAATTCAATCTAAATATGGTGAGGTTGTGATGGTGGTCGATGATGTTAGAGCTATTAATGGAGCTTCAATTTGGCATATCAAGGTGATGGATGTATAACATCACACACATTTCAGTACATCTACATTGAATGTTGCTAGAATTTTTGAGAGACATTCATTCCTATTTCAAAGCGGTGACTGACATTCCTTTCACCTAGTGTATGTTGTTGGGAATTTTTTTTACCATTGAAATTTGCATATACTATCACAATGTGGAAATGATTCAAGGACATATGGAAGAAAATTTCTCTTTTAGAGGCCTCAAGAAGTAGATGACATTCTGGGATCCCATTTTAGAGTAGAGGTTGAAGTATGTGTTCACAACGAGCAACCCATTCTTCTTGATTTTGATTAGGGCCATGTTGGGGTTTGAGCTTTTGGTGACATATTTTTGATTTCACACAAACACTCACATTTCATCTCTATTATATACCTAGGGTTTGCATTTCATCCCATGGGAAGAGGTGATTAGGATTATGTAGAGATGCGTGCACTCAGAATGGTGAGTTGGATTGGAAGAAATTGTGGCAAGTGTCAATCAGAGTCATGGTTTCATGGTTGATTATGGTGATTGGTTTAGATTTTTGGGTGTTCCACACCATTTACAACCTTTTCTCTTCTACATTGGGTTCTTGGAAACATTCGTGAGAGGAAGGAGGAGGCCCAAAAGTATTGGGCTCATATTGTGAATTATGCACACAATTGGGAGATTGTCATTGTTACTGGTGTTCCCAGGGAGTTGTTGAATCAAGACCTATTAAGGCATTTGCATGGTCCTAGTGCCATTAGGTATGTGCAAGGTCATGGTTGTGGCCATGGGTATGGGTGTGGATGTAGGGTGGTCCGAGGTCATGGGGGTGGGCGTGAGCATTGAGGTTGGGGTGGTTCAGTACCCCTGTGATTTTTTGAAATTTTTGGTTTCTTCAACATAATCCATGTTTTGAATTTTTTGAATACAAATTATTGTAAATTTTATTGACACATGAGGATAATGTGAAAATTGTGGGTCTGTATGTGATTGGGTAGAATGTATCAAAAAAGGGGTCTATATAATGATACTGTTAATTTGTATGGATGTCCATTTCCCTAAAAACTCTTTATAAATGTTATCCTATACAATATTTCAAATGCAATATGACTTACTCTATAATCATATAATTTTTCTAAGAGGCAAGATATATTTAAGTAATTAAATTGAAATAAAACATATTAAATTCATAAGAAATGGAAGCAAAATAAGAAGCATTTTTAGAAGAAAAAAAGGAAGCAACAATGGAAGCCAAACTAGAAGCAAGCCAGATTCAATCTTGGAAGAAAAACTTGGCGTTATCTAGGAAGATAAAATAAAAGCAATTCGTGTAGAAAACAAATGAGTAATAATGAAAGTAATCCTAGAAGCAACAAAAGATGCAATAATTGAAGCCATATTGGAAGCAACTAAAGATGAAAAAATGGAAGCAAAGCTAGATGCAACAAGCGACACTATATCAGAAGTAGAAGTGGAAGCAAAAGGGGAAGCAAAAGTGGAAGCAAAATCAGAAGAAAAACTAGAAGCAAAACTAGAAGCAACACAAGAAGCAAAACCAAAAGAAATATCGAAAACCAAACTAGAAGCAAAAATGGAAGAAAATTTGGAAGCAAAAGCAGAAGCAAAAATGGAAGAAAATTTGGAAGCAAAAATGGAAGAAAAAATGCAAAAGCAACACGAAGAAAAATTAAAAGCCGAACTAGAAGAAAAAAAGGGCGTTATAATAGAAGCAAAACTGGAAGGAAAACCAGAAATAAAAATGGAAGAAAAAATAAAAGTAAAGCTAAAAGAAAAATCATAAGCAAAACCAAAACAAAACTTGGAAGAAAAACCAGAAGCAAAAAAAAAAGCAAATTCGGAAGCTAGACTAGAAGTAACAAAGGACATCACAATAGAAGCAAAATTTTGTGTCAATAAGGAATCTAAAAAAGAGATAGAATGGGACACAATTCCCAATGCAATTCCTGGTGCCATTTTCATTAATATTTATGGTGCTCTTCCCGACACCAAAGGGATTCTATTGCTTGCTTTATTTTTTGTTGCTATTCCTAGAGCCAAAGGGAGGCTATTCCTAACGCCAAAGGGACAGTATTTCTTGCTTCCTTTTTTGGCACAAAGAGGGGCACTATAAAATTCATGGTGCTACGTGAAACACTAAAGATGATGCTAAATATAGTGCTAATAATAGCATAAAAACAACATGTATTTGGGCACTGATTTTGGAACTGGTATAATTTATCAAACCATACACTAAAATACACTAAATTCTAATGTTATTATAAGCGCTAATTGCCTAATCTATTGTTGTATCACGAGCTCTAGCACAACAGTTACATTTTTTTTTGTTGAAATTTGGTTTGGTTTAGGATCAATCAACATTGAGTCCTTTTCTTCTTTACATGGAAGAATGGAAGGCACCTCACTAGGTTGAGACATATTATTTGTAGAACATTTATAGGATATAAGAGGCTAAAAAATCATAAATAGGAGGTGTAGGAAGAAGTCCAAGTCTAGGGAAACGAGATGGAACATCCTTAGGATTGATAAGCTCACAAATTTTGTGGATTTTTAATTTTTGATAGGATAGGAAAAGATTGTGTTTGCAAGATTGAATCAGTTGAGGCATAAAAGGCCAAAAGAAGTCTAGGTCAAAGCTCCCTCGATGAGAGACTATGGTTAATCATTAAAATTTCTCTATTATGGGGAAATTTAAAAAACTTGTGGATAGGAGAGACTATGAATTTCATAGAGGTGAGCCAAGGAATACCAATCCTAACTTGAAATTGATCATAAGTTGGGATGACAATGAAGGTGACATCTAGGGTTTTACCACCAACTTATATGGGAAAATTAATGGGTAGGATAAGTGAAATAATTAAAAGTTTTGATCATCACATCAGATTTTTCATAGAAATCTCACTGCAACTATCTAGTGTAAAGATGTTCTTCAATTATAACATTCACCATGAAAGTAGGATACATAAGGACACTATGAGAACAGAGAACATTAACCTTTGCTAAAATGTAAAGAGGACCATCAGGTGCTTTAATAACCTTGTTAGGATCAAATTTAATGCAAAGCTCAGATTCAGGTTTGGGTTTAGGTTCAGATTGATCAATAAGGTTTGAAATATTGTTGGCTTTAGTACACTTATCATCATAGTCAACAACATGGATACAAGAAGAAAGTAGAGATTGGGTAGACTCAACAGTACTGATCAAATGAGAAGGTAAAGGATTGGTATAGATTTAAAAGTTTTGGTTGGGAGGTGGTATGAAATTTTTTCCTGGTCATTAACACCCTTAACATATATAACATTATAATCAATGATGTCTTGAATAACAAATTTCAAATGAAAACTCTTCTCAGTACCATGGGGAGGTTGATGATGGTGTTGAAAAAAAAAATTGTGGTCAAAGGAATTAGGAAAAGGTTTAGATGTGTCAAAAATTTAACACTAATAAAATTTGACATCACATTAAGCAAAGATTCAGAAAGTTGTGTAAAATTACAAGGTCTAAAAACACATGCTAAAGGAACCACACCTTTGGATGTTGCTATTGAGATTAATGGGAAGTAGTACTAAGAGGGGAGGGGTGAATCAATACCTCCAAAACTTTTAACAATTTTCACCTATCATCATTAGTAATCAATCTTTACTATATTACCGACCATATCTGATGTTATTTCTTATGCATTTAGTATTAATTCATAAACTTAATTATAAGCAACATTTATAGAAACATTCATGAAAGTAATAGACACATAACACAAGATATGATATCCTAGAAAACTCCTATTAGGAAGTAAAAAATGTGGTGGGGATGACACCCACAAAACTTCACTATCTCCAGAATGGAAGGGAGCCGATAAAGGCTTATGATTGATCACTTCTAATCATCTACCCTGTTAGGAGTATTAATGTAGAGACCTATTAGGATCTACTATGTTAAGAGCTTTTAGCAACACTAATGAAGTATGCACTTGGTTAAGAGATTTACAATAGGATTGTTAAGTCCACCTTCCTTGAAAGGATTTCTTAAGTATACCCCACTTGTTAGAATGTGTACAATATGTTTGACCTAACTGTATACAATCTATAATTGCTGATTACAGATCCTTTAAAGCTCATAGAATATGAATATCACCTATAGTGATTGATTAATACCTTTTCCTGCTTGTTGGTAGCCTATGTTCTATTCTTGACAATTGATTTGATCTTTGTTTATGTTGTTGCATGAATTCTCTTGTCTGATCCTTAGATGCCCTCAGTGGCTACAATCATCATCGAACAACATGTTCACAAGTGATTGAGCATCTATTTATACAAGTATTTGACCTATTTTAGAATCATGCATTACAATGTTAACTCTAGATCCAAGGTATACAACTTGACCTTGATCTTTTAGTTTGCATGTTTTAAAACAATTAAACTGATAAAAACAATAATAAATACATTGCTTTCTTCGCACGTAATGGATTTAAAACAAATCAAGAAGCTAAATAAAAAACTTCGGTGATTTATCTGACGTGGAAAGTCAGATCCACTTTTTGCAGGATGTAATTGACCATCGGTTCTTGACCATCGGTGTGAACTGAAATTTTGTTGGTGTTCTTTCATTGAACCGATTGTCAGGTTCCCTTCATGTTTCGGGTTTCACTCTTTGTTTTTTCATTGGGTTGCACTGTTGGTTACTCGTCGAGTTCCCTTGTCCTTTTTGTCATCGGGTGACACTGAATAGTGTTTATCAAGATGCTTTGTACTTGGTAGTATCAGTAACCTTGGCGTCAGGTAGTGTTGTGCCCTATCTGTCGGTGTAGTATAAACTGATGGTGTTCATCATGTTTTTCCTTGTATATACTAATGGAAAAATATAATGTCTTCAATCTCCCCCTTTGACATTAATATCAAAAACTGATATGTCCATAATACTAAAGTGTTTAGTATGTACACCATGTATAAATCCTTGTCATTGTATGACTCCCCCTAACTATATGCATCGGTATAGTGTAAGTATATGTATATGTATACTTGCCTCTGTACTATACATTCCCTATTATTTCCTCTTTCAAATGACTAACTGTGCATACTATTTCTTCCCTTCATTTCCCCCTTTTAATGTTGACTATACATATCATTTCCCCCTTTTTTTATAATCATGACAAAAATGTACAACTTAAGTTGTCAAAAAATGTGACAAAAATGTGTAACTTACAATGTGTCAAGAATGTGGGAGTGGGTATTCTTGATATCTTTGATTATTTTCTCCCATTTTTCTTTGAGGAGTTCTAATGCCATCTGCTCTTGCTCAATTCTGGCATGCATATCATAAATTTTGTCTAGGAAAAACATTTCTGGGGTGGGAATAAGTGCTCTTGCCTCTGTCATATGGTTTTGCAGTAATGAGAGTGTCAGTAAGAGTTGAGCTTAAAGCTCATTTAACTCATCTCTGAACTTGGTTTATGCAATCTGTATGTCTTTTCTTAGCTTTCGAGCTTGCTTGAGCTGTTCATTGTGCAATTTGATTGCCTCTTCACTGTTTGTGAGACTTTGTGCACTTGTTTGAAGATCAACATCTATTTGTGCTATCTTCTCGGTATACTCCTTTGTGAGTTGATCTAACGTGCATAATTTATGTATTAAGGTTATTTCTTCTAAAATGATGGGGTCTACTGTGCTTACGAGTTCAGAAAGCTTCACCTTTTTTAGTGCCACATCTTGGCTTATCTTCTTAGCTAACTTGAATTCATACTTCTTTTCAAGTATGGCTTCCATAGCCTTCTCAGCATCTATGTTTTGAGATGTGATTGCATCAGTGAGAAACAATAATTGATCAATCATGGGGGCTTGTTGATCAACATCTGTGTCAGGTACAATTTGCTGAAGTATTCCTTGTGCAACTTCAAGTACCTTTGCTTCCTTGGTGGCTTTTCTCAACTTATCCTGCATGACTTTCCTTCTATCTTTACTTCTTTAATCTTTTCCTTCTGATTTTCCTCTTCTACTTGTTTATCCTCTTCTTTATTTTTATTAGTAGACTTGTCTTTATGATCATCGATTGTAGCTTGTTCTGCAGTTGTATCCTTTGGTTCATTAGTGGTATCCTTTTTCTCAGCATCACCCTTGTCTTCAGGTATGCTTGTATCTGTTGTAGATTCTTCATTTCCTTCTAGCAGATTGATGGGCTTCATCAATACTGGCATATTATTCTGCATGCCCACTTGTGTTCCATATTTAAGTGTGTCCTGCTCATCGGTTTGATCTTGTTGAGCAATGACATCTTCATCTTTTAATATCTGATCTGTAGGGTCCAGACCTATGATGTCAATGATTGAAGTGTCTGGCCATATCTCATCAGCAACATCCATGTCCTTATTCCTTTGTGTCTTTAATTCTTTTTTCTTGTTTTGATCCTTAAGAGATATGAAAATTACATCATCTTCTTTCTGTGGATCTTTATCAGAGTCATAATGAGTGATGTCTTGAATGTCAAGATCATCCATGACTTTGTCTAAGTCAATGGGCTCATTATTATCCACATTATCCAAAGCAATGTGCTTAGGAATTTCTTTATATTTTTGCTCCTCTACATAAGGTGTGTCAGTGAGAAGTAATTGATTCTCACAACTTTTTGACTCTACAGGTAGATCTAGGATTTGTCTCCATTTGGCCTCAGTCATGCTGTCCAGCTCTATAAATTTTTCCTCTAGAACTTTGTAAGCTCTTATCTTTGCTACAAACTTACTTGAGTGCTTTTTCATTATTTCTTTGATCTCTTCCATCTTTGATTCGGGAGGCATGAATGTGACAAGTAACCTCTCCCTTGCTTCCTTTTCTATGTGTAAAGCATATGACTATTGTTGTGAAATTCTATCACCCAGTTCTTTGGGTATTTGGCCTGTAAACTCTACTGGTACATATTTGAACTTGACCATTGCCCTGATTATTGCATCTTGTATTTTATGTTGGTCCTCTGGATCAAGTTTGGGCCACTGTCTAATTTTCCTATCAGTCATTGTACCAGTTGTAGCAATTAAATTTGCAATTTCATCCATTGTTCTAGGGGTTGAGGTTTTCTTCTCTACATCAGGCTCATCCTCTTTTGAATCTTCTATGTTAGCTTTGGTCCTGACCAATCTTTTCCTCCTTTTTGTAGGTGTTTGTTTCATAGTTTGTTTCTCTGTTTGTTTCTTCCTCTTATAGGTCCCCACTTGAACTTTCTTGAGAGGTGTAGTATCTTTTACTGTTTGGATCCTTGTCCTCTGAGCCGCTATGGTTCTTGGTTTCTTTGTAGGAGGTGGAGGTGTATTAGATTTAGTGGCCTAAGAATCTGATTCTTTCCCATGTTTCTCTTCACCGATGGTACCATGTTCCTCGGTATCCTCTGTTTGTTCTTTTTCCTCCTCATTGACCGACAAAATATTTTCAAGATTCTTTACCATTTTTTTCTTCTTGTTGACAGTCTTCTTGATGACTAGGCCTATTTTTATCTTAGACTTAGCATCTTCATAAGTTCTAAATCTTGGTTTTTTGCTATCAAGTGGTTCATTTATCAATGCATCAATTGCATTGGTTGCTTGATCTATGTTAATCTCAGAGTCAAGAGGTGCTAACCAGACTATCCTTGGTAAAAATGGTTTAATGTGAGTAAAATATGTATCCACCATGAAACATATTTCATCCCTATGTTGTTCAATCAAGTGTTTAGGGATCCTCACTCTTTATATCATCTTTTCCTTGAAGTTAAGGAAGTATTTAGTCATTACTAAATCAAATTTGTCACCTAGTGACTTGATAAGGTCACTAATCTGTAATGTGACTAGCTTGGTAGTGTCCCATTTAACTTTTCCAGCTCAAGGAAAGTGTTCTTGAAAATAAAAGAATATACACACGATGAGTGAACCAAACTTACATGTGTTTGTCTTTGATGACCTAATTGTTGTCATATTCTCATCAAGTTGCTTCAACAGGATCTCACATAGATCAATTTGTATTCCCTTCATGACAATTTTGTAGGTTGTGCTTACTGTTGTTGATGCAATGTTGTTTAGCCTGCTTTTTTGGAAGATTTTGTAACCTATTACACATACACTGAACCTCAGTTTCTCGTCAATGATGGTGTTCACCTTGAGTGCTCTATTATCCCACACAACATTTGTGAGTTTTTCAACTTCTGGCTGAGAGGGATGCTTGTGTGCCTTAGGTTTTTTAGTTATGGGGTAACCAGTTATAGCATGTAACACATCCTTTGTGATTTGCTTAGGTTCATCCAACCATAACTTCTGGTCATGCATTCTGCTCAAAACTAACCTAATCTAGTCATTTTAAAAATGCTCAGGAAATATAGGGCATTAGTTATCCCTTTTACTTGCATATGCTTGTGTTCTTCTTTTAGGTTTCCTTGTTCATCACACAGCTTCTTGTAAGCTTGATCTATCTCTAAATCACCTGTTTCAGTGATCTTGCAGTGAATGTAGGACCTTACGTCTTCTATCACCAAAACCCTAGGTGGAATTTTTGAAAATGTACCAGAAACATCAGGTTGAGATATAATCTCTAGACATATCTTGTACTTAGGCTCCACACAGGTGTTGTTCTTTATCATCTTAATGACATTCTTCTTGTCATTCTTCAATTTTACAGTTCTTGAAGTGGTTTCCATCGTATTTCAAATTTAGGGATTTTCTAAAAATAACAACAGAGTTCTTTAGTGCGCTCAGTACTTACTTCAATCTATGTGGTTGGTGAGTGATCTATTTGGAGTGTGTTGGATCGAGTCAAGGTCGCTCTGCTAAATGCTCTCTTATCGCTATGTTTTTTCTCTACTCTTTTTACTCAAATCGCGTGTGCAGAATGAAGTGCTCCCATCGAGTATTTTTAGACTTTTGACCTAAGTTTGTCATAAATGCTCAATAACTCATCGATTCATGAAGACAAAGTTCATTGGGAAGAATCTCAAATAGAATTCTCAGTGTTAACAGGATGCTTGGGATGGCTGTTAAGATTATTTATTTTACCAACCGATATCGGTGTTGTGTCAAGACAACTTTATAACTTTGCTTCCTTACCGATGGGTGTCGGGTTACATTAGCAACTTAGCCATTTTATGTGTTGACCGACAATTCTTGGTAAGTGTAAACAACTCATCCTTTATATTCACCGATGATTTTTGGTATGAGTTTATTGGTGGGGTTGATTTCTTAGAATTGTAACAAGTAACATAATATGCATCTTTATTCATGTATATTTTGACTATCTATCAATTTGTATAATGGAGCTGATGCAAAATATGACTTGGTGTAGTGCAGTTCCATACTTACTTGTTCATCTGGGGGTGGTGATGTCACTACATCCATGGGATGAGGTGTCACCTACTGCATTTCTTGGTCCAGCTTCTTCAATTGTTGAAGCTTTCCTCCACATTTGCTTTCTCATTTTCTTGATGTCTTCAATGGTGTTACCATTTGCAAAGGTGGTGGTTTCTGTTATTCGGTCTTTGTAGTCCTTCTTTAGATGTCCAACCTTATGATAGTGCAAACATGCCATTCCTGGGTTGGTCCATAATCTCATGCAGTTTGTAGCTATGTGACCATATCTACCACATGCTATGTAGTTTATCCATGTATTTTAGTCCCAAACATATGAGTTACCAACTCTTCTTGGTTTATATGCATTTTCTTGATTTTTAGGTTTCCATGCTTCAATTTTCTTCTTCCTGCATTCCAGTTATGTGTACCCATGCATTTTTTAGGTGGGACAATACTTTTCCATATAGGTTTCCTTCTTTGGTTCTTTCATCTTTGATTTACATTCATGTGCTTTATGTCCTTTCTTGCTGCAATTTTAACAATGTCCAATGAATGTAAATGTGGATTTAGGAATACCTTTTTCTTTGCTACTGCAAACATTTGAGGTGTGGCCTTTCTTTCCATAGTGATTACATGTAACCTTTCTTGGTCTAGGATTGGTGTAGGGATCTTTTGGATCAGCTTCATTCGATGACTCTCCATGCTCTGTGTACCCTAGTCTAGTGTTGGTGTTGGGTCTTCTTTGTGCATTCAAGAATTCATCCATCCTTTTTGTACTCTCTTCAACTCTCTTAATCATGTCATTATGTTGTTTTTGAATTCTAGCCTCATACTTTATTTTTTCATTCTATTCTCTTAGTTCACCGATAATATGTATTCTTTCAATGAGTTTCACATTCATTTTGTTTGCTTCTTGACTCATAAGAATAATCTGATTAGTTACCTCATGGTGATGCTCTGTAAGTCTTTGTATCTCAGACTCCTTTTCTTGCATCTTTTCTGTGATCTTTATTCTATCATCAATTACTAGAGTTCTTTCATGTTTAGCTTGCCTTGCATTGTTCATGACATCAATCATTCTTACCATTTGTGTCTCTTGACTGATTTGTAGAGATTTGACTTGTCCAACCAGATGTAGATTGATCTCAGTTAGGCTTGTGATGCTTTCTTATGATTTATCTGATGCCTTGCTTGAATTTGATCCTGAAGACTCAAAGAAATCTGGAATCTCTTCTTCTTGATAATCTATTTCATTATAGCGAGAATCCATATTCTTTCTTTTATCCAGTAGTTATCTCATACCGATTCTAGCTTCTTTATACTATTCATAGAGCATTTGAATTCCAAGCTTTTTATTCTCAATATTTTTATCAAGTTTGTACTTCTCCATTGTATGATATTTTCTCTTAATCCTTTGAGCTTTCCAAGAAGAGACTTATCTCTAATACCAATTGTTGGGATTAATGGGAAGTAGTACTGAGAGGGGAGGGGTGAATCAGTAACTCTAAAACTTTTAACACTTTTCACCTTTCATCATTAGTAATCAATCTTTGTATTACCGACCATATTTGATGTTCTTTCTTATGCATGTAGTATTAATTCATGTACTTAGTTATAAGCAACATTCATGAAAGTAATAGACACATAACACAAGATATGATATCGCAGAAAACTCCTGTTAGGAAGTAAAAACTGCGGTGGGGATGGCACCCATAAAACTTCACTATCTGTAGAATGGAAGGGAGCTAGTAAAGGCTTATAATTGATCATTTTTGATGATCTACATTGTTAGGAGTATTAATGTAGAGACCTATTAGGATCTACTCGATTAAGAGATTTTAGAAACACTAATGAAGTGTGCACTCGGTTAAGAGATTTACAATAGGACTGTTACGTCCACCTTCCTTGAAAGGATTTCTTAAGTGTACCCCACTTGTTAAAATGTGTACAATATGTTTTCCTTGACTATATGCAATCTATAATTTTTTATTACAGATCCTTTAAAGCTCACAAAATATGAATATCACCTATAGTAATTGATTAATACCTTTTCCTGCTCGTTGGTAGCTTGTGTTCTATTCTTGAAAACTCATTTGATCTTTGTTTGTGTTGTTGCATGAATTATCGTCTGATCCTTAGATTGTCTCAGTGGCTACAATCATCATCTAACAACATGTTCACAATTGATTTAGCATATATTTATACAAGTATTTGACCTATTTTAGAATAACGCATTACAATGTTAACTCTAGATCCAAGGTATACAACTTGACCTTAATCTTTTAGTTTGCATGTTTTAAAATAGTTAAACTGGTAAAAACAATAATAAATACATTGCTTTCTCCGCACACTAATACATTTGTGGTCGATTTGCGATGGCTATGTGTCTCAATTGCGACAGCAATGTGTCGCAATTGCGACAGGAATAGACGTCATTGTTTTTGTCACAAAATGCGACGTCTTTACATATCCGTCGCAATTGTGACTCCAATCCGTCGCTATGTAGCCCTATCAACCCCGGCATTTGGGGCGTCACCAATACAGGAAATCCATCATAATTATATGGGTATCCATCGCAATTGCGACGACAAACCAAGCAACTGCGACGGTTTTTAGGCGTCGCCAGTACAGCGTGCCCGTCATAATTCTTGGATTAACATTGCCATTGCGACGAACACCTAAGAAACTGTGATGGTTTTTGGGAATCGCTAGTACAGCAACCCCATTGTAATTCTGGGGTGTGACGTCGCAATTGCGACGATGTCAAGATATAATTAAAAAAAAAAAGCTGCTTGTATTCATGAATTTTTGAATAATAATCTATACCACAATAAGTAGCCTACCTCTTACTAACCCCTAAA
>MU227747.1:2176881-2193635 GCA_018584345.1 Thuja plicata
GGTTCATATTTCCAGGTGTGGACTTTCTTCACAGGCAATTATTCAGGCTATAAATATACAAAATGTAAACATACAAGCATTAGTAGTATCTTGTATATAATCAAAAATAATAAAATATTACAAGATTATAAAATATTTACAAATACACACACAAATCATGGTCACTAGATTAGGCCAACCAATTTGCACATTCCTTCCCAAATCATCTTTCCTAATATTTTTCCTCCACCATAATTTGGACTAAGTATTTTAATGTGATTAAGGTTTTTAAGTTCATAATTGGTATCAAATGTATTAGTGATTATCAAGAGATCGATAGTTTGATAGGCATCATTATCAAAGCCAACATTGTGACAGCAATCATCCATTAAAACAATGAGTCTAAATTCATTATCAATCATCATAGTCATCAATTACAATCCTTGCATCATCATCAATTACAATCATAGCATGAAAATATAGGTTCCATTATAGTCCTTGCATAGCGTTCATCAAAGTCTCCAACAAATATAGAAGCATCAGGGAGATTCATATTCGGGATCATATTCTCCTTCCTCTATGTCAAATGTGTTCTCTCATTCTTGAATATATATTTCATGCAATACATCATCAAGTGACGGTTCAGGTGTCTCTTCTTTCCAACAGAGAGCATGTCAAACATGTAGCATTGGTTGAGGAGGTGAGTTGGGTGAAATTTGTCCTTGAGATGCTTGAAACCTTGCAAACATCCATACTGGCTAACATTTCCTTGTCCAAGAATACAACCATTCAAGTTCAAAAAATTGATCTGGGTTGTACGAACTAAAATGTCTCACAAACCATCGATTTATTAGATTAGTTTGAGTGGAAAAAATGCTAACTTTAAACGAATGTGAGTAAAAACTGAGATCATATTGGAATTCATAATTATCAACTAGAAATGGTCGCGCAAAGAAATAGTGAATTGATGTTGCATGATTATTCAACCATTCCTCTTGATTCTAGATAACAGTGGTTCCCTGTATAGCTACCCTTAATTCCTATGAGAGAGCAGCTACCAGTAGAGGTGGTAGATTTACTCCATACATGTTGACCAAATAAGTTTTAATTTCTGCATCAGTTGGTTGTGGAGGGTGACATAACACGGCCCGTTTTCTAGCAAGTATTGTACTTGCATCTCTAAATTGTATGCATTATCGATCATAGTTGACCAACTGATGATAATGTAGCCTATGACTATACCTTCCATATCCAATTTTGTATCCATCATAAAGCACCTTTTCCCTAATCATGTTGTCTCTTCCCCTATTTGTTCTGTTAACACAAAGACATGGCTTATTCAGCAATTATTCGAAATACATTGCATAATCAGTTCAATTTTATAAAATATGTGGTAGAACAAGCACCTTTGGAGAAAAATCCATGTTCCTTCTTGCTGCAAGAACACCGGAGACTTCCAAAATATCTTGAAGGAAATATCTACTATTATCCATTCTCTCCCAGACTTCCAAATAAGTCATGTGTTTAGAGAAGGGAATATGCAGGCTGATCTAGTCTCAAAATGGGCCATAACCTTAAAGCATATAAATCTAGCATGCTTTGAAGTTTTCACTAATGATTTTATCACTCTCTAATTGTATATGTAGGTAGAAGTATGAGATATGTATCCATTTTATGACTGCAGGTGTAATGCTAATATAAAGTGATCAATGCATAGATATGTGTTTGGTGTCATACTTCTAATCCTCATCTTAATATATAAGTTCTTAATTTAACATTAAGAGATATATATGATATTTTACAAACAGTGGGAGAACCTAATCAATTATTACATTTATAGAGTGATCCAAAATAAGGGTGATATAAAATTATAAACTTTCCCAATTTCCAAATCTAGATTATGTTGTCGCAAGTTTTACTTCAAATTTGCAACTTTAGGTGATATCGCTGTTACAAAAGCTAATTATATCACAAGGAGGATTTAAGGATTACAAATCTCTAGTTAGTCTAGGGATCCACAAATTGAAAATAATTGGTTAAAACTGTCATTTCTGGAGGACAAGAAATCTTGGGAAGAGCAGTCTGTCACGCCTCTTCCATGAAACATTCTCACACCATCCTTAGAAAGAAAATAAAAATGGTAATGCTCAGAAAATTGTCTCATTTGTAAGGGCTTCACAATTTTATGTGATTTAGATTAAAGGATTAATGTGTAAAATAGAGATTAGAAGACAACAATTTTATCACATTGAAGGACTACAATCTAAAGTCAACATCGATGCATAAACTTGAGTATATATAGAAATCCATATACAAGACAACAAATACAACGATAAGTTCAGGCATGTGTTAAATATTTATGTATTAAAAGAGCATCGATTTGTTTCTATACTAATACATGTGTTATTAATATTCATTAATGGGGAGCGATTGTTGAATGAATTTAGAATAACTAAGAGGGGGGGTGAATCAGTTATCCACAGGTATAGATGTGCCCATTAAAACTTTTTACCAAATTAAACAACTCAGATCTGCTTGATAGTGATAGCATAAGTCAACAATATAAGTATGCAGTTTACTGTTTAGATGAAATAAGCTTGTTGAAACTTAACAGTAAAACACAATATAAACATTCACACAAGTTGACACCAGTATTTAACATGGAAACCCAATTTGGGAAAAACCACCAATAACATGCTATCAAGTTTTCACTCTTCTGAAGTGATTCCCTATTAAGAGCCAGCCCTATTAAAGGTTACAAAACACATTGCTAAATGTGACCTGGTTAAAGGATTTAATCACCTTGTCAGGAGTGGCCTTGTTAGAGGACTTAGAACATTCCAATCTAAATGTCACCTTTCTCAAAGGATTTATACAATGACTGTTAGGTCAACCTGGTTAAAGGATTTCAACTGATACAATGGTTAGAAAGTAATCAGAAGGTTTGATCTAATTCATACAACTTACTTTGCAATCCAGATTCAATTCAGCTCTAATGCTAATTTATTGAGTGGCCTCCATTCTTGTCTCAAACTCCAGATCTGCTTGGGAATTTCATCAAGCAATCTCTCTTTGCTTCTCTGTTCAGCCTTCTTTGCTTAGAGCTTTCCAATCAGTCAATTAACCATGAATCCTCTTGCATACTCTACATACACAGCTATCTTCACTCTACCTCATGAATAACCCCTTGAGGTTATCATATACCTCTCTATCTAGGTCAGATACATCTTTTGCCGCTTAATCAAGATTGTAGATCTTATGTTAGGTCAAATCCAATGGATCTTTCCATCATTACATTTAATTTATTTCTCCAATACAATCACCAATTAAATCTTTGATCCATGCATTAATTACGGTTACCCGTGTGTTTACATAGTGTAGATCAAACGTGTTTATCCTTAATTAACTTTACATATCCCAATAAAATCAACTATGTCAGCCAGAGATCTTAAATCTCATCAATCATCAAAATACTGTTGCTCGGCTGACACAAAACTTGCTTGGCAATTTACTGACGCTCGGCACACACTAGTGCTCAGCCGACACAAAAATTGCTTGGCATAAACTGTTAGTGAAAGATAAACAACATATCACTTTGCTAATGTGCCAACTGATAAAGTACCATTTGTAATTCCTCATAACTCAACCATTCTTCTTGGTCTTCTTGTTAAATCTACTCCATCAATCAATAGATATGGTACTTAAATAGATAGCAATAGTCTCACCAGTTAAGGTTTGACATCAATGACAAAAAAATAATTGTTTCCATTGTAGCTTTCCAAACAATATTTCCAACAGTCTCCCTCTTTGGCATTGATGGCAACACAAAACTATAAAACAATAATATTACAAACATAGTTACCATACAATCCAAAAAGTGCCTGTGTTCCTTGGTATGAACAAATTTTCATTAATGTCTTTAGCTTCATTCTGATTCTCATCTGTAAAACATTTCCCGTTTTGTGTCTATAATCACACTAATATCTTTATGTTTCTGTTCATCAATCTCTTTTTCTCTAAGTAGTAAACTCTCCCAGTATCTTTCTCAGTATAATTCTCCCTCTTTCATTAAACTTCTCCCTCTTTGACAGCAATGCCAAAGATGTTGACATCTTTAGCATGCAGATTCTTATGTTCTAAACTATGTATCATGTTGTTCTTGTCATCTTTCTTATGACTTATACTCTTTTACTATCCTTGTCTGTCTTTTCACAACTTTAGGCAGCATCCTAAAGTGTGACTGCATGTGCATCAATGTGAAAATATGCTTGAATTATAAAATTTGATGCAACAGTACTATTCTAAACTAATTAGCTTCAGTTAGGGGAATCACCCCCAATTTACCTTACAGATACTCATGAGCATCCTTGGGTAGTACCTTTGTAAATATGTCTACTAACTATTCCTTAGTGTTCACATATTCCAGTCTCACTTCCTTCTTCTGAACTAGCTCCCTCAAGTAATGATACTTGATAGCTATACGCTTTGTCTTAGAGTGCATTATAGGGTTCTTTGAAATATTAATGGCACTCATGTTATCACAATATATGAAAACTAGTTTTGTGATCTCTTCTCTCATACCTTTCAGTAGTATCTTCAACCATACAATATTAGAGCAATTAACTATTGTTGCCACATACTTGGCTTCAGCTATAGATTGTGAGGTACAATTCTGTTTATTGCTTGTCCATGAAACTAATCTTTTTCCCAAAATAAATGCTCCTCCTATGGTTCTTTTTCTGTCATCTACATTTCCTGCCCAACCAGAATTAGTATAAACTCTGAGTTCAAATTTCTCATTCCTTCTGTAATACAAACCATAGTCATCTATTCCTTTCAAGTATCTTAGAATCCTTTTTACTACCATCATATGAGTTTCTTTGGGATTGGTAGAAAATCTAGCAACAATACCAACAACTAATGCAATTCTAGGTCTACTGTGTACAACATATTGCAGCTTTCCAATCATTGATTTGTACAGTTTTTGATTTACTTCTTTTGTCTCAACGTTTTTGGTTAACTTCTATCTAGTAGCCATGGGTGTACTCACTGGTTTTGAATCTTCCATTCCAAAAAAATTTAGTATCTCTTTGACATATTTTGTTTGATTAATATAGATACCATTCTTTATCTGATATATTTGTAAGCCAACAAATTTTTTTATCTCACCAAACATAGACATCTCAAATTCAGTTTGCATCTCCTTTGCAAATGCTTGGCATAATATATCTTATCCACAAAAGATAATGTCATCAACAAAAATTTCAGCTAATAAAGTACCTTTACTTTTCTCTGTCTTCAAATATAGATTGTTGTTGTCATTTGTTCTTGTAAATCCAATCTTCATTAGATAGTTGTGCAATCTTTAATGCCATGCTCTGGGTGCTTGCTTCAGTCCATATAGTGCTTTGTGTAGCTTGCAAACCATATTCCTTTTGCTTGGGTCTACAAATCCATCAGCTTGTTCAATATAGACTTCTTCTAATATTCCATTTAGAAATGTTGACTTCACATACATTTGATAGAATTTAAATCCTTTGTAGGCTGCATATGCAAGTAAGGCTCTAACACCTTCTGATCTTGCAACTAGGGGGAATGTTTTTCCATAATCAATTCCTTCCTATTGTGCATAACCCTTGCATACCAATCTAGCTTTGTTTCTTGTTACATATCCATGCTCATTCAGCTTGTTTCTGAATACCCACTTAGTACCAATTACATTTTTATCAATTGGCCTAGGTACAAGTGTCCAATTATTGTTCTTTTCAATCTATTCAATCTCTTTGTTCATGGCTTGAATCCAGTCTTCATTGTCTAAAGCGTATTTTACTATTTTAGGCTCAAAATCACATAACAAGTAGGTGTCTTGTCTCAATTTGCCTCTTGTCATGACTACAGAGTCTTTTGGTGCTATGATTTGATCAGGTTTATGGTGCCTTCTTACATATTTTACCAAAGTACGTTCTTTTTGTGCTTTAGATTGATCATTCATGTTTAATTCAGGTTGAAATTGTGACTCATCCTCTCGATCAGATAGCTTGGTAGTCACCTCCTATTGCCCGGCAATTTTGTTCTGTGACTCGGCAAGTGCAGACTATTGCTCAAAAACTTCAGTTTTAGTTTGAGGTAATTTGTTAGAATCTACCTCATCATGATAGATGAATGATTTGTTTCTTCTTCATTTCTTTCTGCATATTCATCAATTCTAACATTTGCACTTTCCACAATTTTGTCAGTGTTAGAATTCAAACACGTATATGCCTTACTCTTAGTATGAAACATCTACTTCCAAAAACTTTAAAGTAGCTTACACTAGGTGCATATCCATACCATAGCTCATAAGGTGTAATATTTGTACCTTTCTTGACTTGTACTATGTTTAGGGTATAAACTGCTGTACTTATAGCTTCTCTCCAATATTTTTGTGCGAAAAATTTCTCCATCATTAGTGTTCTGGCGCAATCCATGATAGATATATTTCTTCTTTCAGCTATACCATTCTGTGGTGGAGCCTTAGGTGCGGACATCTATCTTTTTATCCCTCTTTCATTGCAAAACTTGTTAAACTCATTAGAAATAAACTCGCCTCCTCTGTCAGATCTCAAACATTTCAGACTCTTACCTGTCTCCTTTTCAACTTTTTCCAAGTACCACTTAAACAACTGGAATGCATCATATTTTTCCTTAAGAAACATAACAGTCATCATTATAGAGTAATCATCAACAAATAAGATAAAATATTTGTCTCCATAGTAACTTTTCTCACCAATAGGTCCACAAAGGTCAGTATGAACTAGTTCTAGAATATTCTCAGAAGTATGAGTTTTGCTTTTGAAACTAGATTTAGTCATCTTTCCTAATTGACATTTCTTGCACATTGCATTTTCAGGTTTCTTTAACTTAGGCATCCCTCTAACCTTTTTCAATTTTCTTATGCTTACCAAGTTATCAAAGTTTTTATGACACAACCTTTTATACCATAACCAAACATCATTATATTGTGCAAACAAGCATGTCTCATCAGCTAAATCTAGATAGAACAACTTACCTTTTGTTTGCTCACCACCTCCAACTAATTCTCCATTTTCATCATAGATCTTCACTTTCCTGTGATGGAATTCAACTCTATAACTAGAAGTATTCAGCTGTGAAACACTCAATAGGTTATACTTAAGATCATCAACCCAATATACATCATCGCATCTGATTTTTTTAGTCAATTGAATTGATCCTTTCCCTTTAACATGACATGGTGTATCATTTCCAAATTTAACATAACCACCTTTACACTGATCTAAGGTTTCAAATTTATCTTTATTACTGGTCATGTGATGTGAACAACCATTGTCAATAATCCAACGATCACCTTTACTCATATAAGAAATTAGTGCAGTTTTCTCATCATCATCATCAGAATCATCTTGCATTGCACCATACACAACTTCTATATCATTTATCAAATTTGTTAGAATCATTGTCAGAAGTATCTTCATCTATATAGTAGGACTTCTTACCTTTGTCTTTGTAATCCTTGTACTTCCTGAAGTCTCGATCATCCTTTCTATCTTTATACTTGTTGTCTCTTCTCTCATCTTTTTTATTCTTATCAGGACATCTTGCAGTGATATGACCAACTTTGTTACATGAAAAAAAAAAAATAGGAAGTTAACCTTTGAATTTTCCTTTTCCTCTTGATAGTCTTCTTGCCATAAGTGCCTCAATTTCTTTTAGATCATCATCAGAAGTGTCATTGTCACTATCCACACATTTATTTCCTTTGTTTGATTTGTTGAGGACCATCTGGGACTTGAATGCAGATTCAATAGCTTGTGGATTATAGCTATCAAAATTTGACATCTCAAATGCAGTAGGTCTGCCTACCAAACTTTGCAAATTCAAATTTTTGTTAGGATTACAACTCAATTCTTGAATTTCAGATACTCTAATAGCATAAATAGGAAGAATTATTCTCAGTACCTTTCTCATGATGGTGTTATCATCAATGGTTCCTTTAGCTCCTCTAATAGCATTTACAACTTCCTTTATCCTACCATAATATGAAACTATATTTTCTCCTTCTTGCATTTTCATTTCATCAAACTTACCTCTCAAGCTTTCAGATTTGTCTCTTAGCACATTTGTGTCACCTCCATAGATGGTTTCAAGAGTATCCCACATTTTCTTTGTGCTTGTATAGTCCTTTATGTCTTCAAACTCATGATAGTTCAGGGATAATGCAATCTCCAACATTGCTTGATTATGTTCTTGCTTTTCTCTTAACTGTGCAACATTGAGAGCTCCTATAGGGGCTACATATTCTTGATCAACAAGACGTTTAGCAGAATCACCAACACTAGCCAAATGAAATTTCATCAAACTTTTCCATGCTGGAAAGTTGTCCTTGTTCAACTTTGGTACCTCCCTTTTATACATCTTGATCTTTTTATCCAAGTACCTTCAAACTTTTTCAAGAGACCAAAGCTCTGATACCAATTGTTAGAATGAATTTAGAATAACTGAGAGGGGGGGTAAATCAGTTATCCACAAGTCTAGATGTGCCCATTAAATTTTTTTACCAAATTAAACAACTCATATCTGCTCAGTAGTGATAGCATAAGTCAACAATATAAGTATGTAGTTTACTATTTAGATGAAATAAGCTTGCTGAAACTTAACAGTAAAACACAATATAAACATTCACACAAGTTGACACCAATATTTAATGTGGAAACCCAATTTGGGAAAAACACCAATAACATGCTATCAAGTTTTCACTCTTATGAAGTGATGCCCTATTAAGAGACAACCCTGCTAAAGGTTACAAAACACATTGCTAAATGTGACCTGGTTAAAGGATTTAATCAACCTGTCAGGAGTGACCTTGTTAGAGGAATTAGAACATTCCAATCTGAATGTCACCTTGCTCAAAGGATTTATACAATGACTATTAGGTCAACTTGGTTAAAGGATTTCAACTGATACAATGGTTAGAAAGTAATCAACAGGTTTGATCTAATTCATACAACTTACTTTGCAATCAAGCAATCTCTCTCTGCTTCTCTGTTCAACCTTCTTTTCTTAGATCTTGCCAATCAGACAATTAACCATGCAATCCTCTTGCATACTCTGCATACACAACTATCTTCACTCTACTTCATGAATAACCCCTTGAGGTTATCATATACCTCTCCATCTAGGTCAGATACATCTTTTGCCGCTTAATCAAGATCGTAGATCTTAGGTTAGGTCAGATCCAACGGATCTTTCCATCATTACATTTAATTTATTTCTCTAATACAATCACCAATTAAATATTTGATCCATGCATTAATTACAGTTACCCATGCATTTACATAGTGTAGATCAAACATACTTATCCTTAATTAACTTTACATATCCCAATAAAATCAACTATGTCGGCCAGAGATCTTAAATCTCATCAATGATCAAAATATTGCTGCTCGGCCAACACAAAATTTGCTCGGCAATTTACTGACGCTCGGCACATATAGGAAAATATGCTTGGCACACACTGGTGCTTGGCTGACACAAAACTTGCTCTGCATAAACTGTTCTCAGTAAACTGTCAATGAAAGATAAATAACATATCACTTTTCCAATGTGCCAACTGATAAAGTACCCTTTGTAATTCCTCATAACTCAACCATTCTACTTGGTCTTCTTGTTAAATCTCCTCCATCAATCAATAGATATCGTACTTAAATAGATAGCAATAGTCTCACCAGTTAAGGTTTGACATCAATGACAAAATAATAATTGTTTCCATTGTATCTTTCCAAACAATATTTCCAACAACGATTTCAATAAGTTAAACAACAACAATTTATTAGTGAAGGGGCAATGGATAGTTATAGAGAGATGAGACTTTTAGGATGGTTGTGACCATGGAAAAGATATAACCTTCATTACAGATTGAGAGATATATATGTTAGTGTTTTATATTAATCATAGTTAGTTTTTATTTTAGAATAGATATAAATATAATAAATGTTTAGTTACTTACAATAAGTTGACAAGAATTGTTAATCGTAAGGTAGTTTATATAGGAAAATCAGTGGCATTGTAAGCCAATTTACAGTAATGTAACAACAATGCAAATAAATCAAAATTTCATTTTTATTATTTTACTATTACATTGTAACAATGGTTTGATCTTCTCACCATTTTAATATGGTATTAGAGCACTTAATCTCTCTGTCCCCGTGATAGTGTTGTGTGGTGAAGAAATTGTGTGATGCATTTATCAATATACTTCATGAAGATCCATTTTTATGCATACGAATCTACAATTTAAGAAGGAATAAAAGTGATTTCTTTTTCTATTTGTAATTTTTTGAATATATCTAGATTCTTGTGATGCACATACCAGTGTGATAGGGGAGGCATTCAATTTTAGAGGAGCACCATTGGAAGAAGATGCTGGCAGGGGTTACTGAATATGGCTTTACATCTGCTAGTTCAATTTTCTTCAAAGTTTTCTAAAGTTTTTTCAAAAATTGATGTGGCACATATCTTTCATCCATTTCAATCCTTGAGACCTTTTCCTAGGTGTGATACATTCCATCGAGTTTAAGGTACCAAAAATGCATTTGAAAATACCATATATTGAGGTGTATGAGTGAGGATTGGAGATAAGTAGGCATCAATTGGCTCATCTAATACTTAAGAACATTTTGATTTATTTGGATTTACATTTTTATCACCAGACATAACAAACCCTATGAAAAAATATTTGCAATCACTGTGAGTATTACACAATATCTAAAAGGGAGGTTTGTGATAGAAACTAAGAGTTTATTGATACCGCAAAGTGTTTGAAGTTGTATATGGTCACAATTCATCATTTTATCATTGGTTTATTCTAAAATTAATATGATGTTTTTTTTGAATAAAGAAAAACATTGTAGTACTAACAAATTTCTTACAAGATATGTGAGAGAAGCACAAAATGCAATGTGATAAAATTAGGTATTGCATAGATAAGGGGACATGGGAGTTTATGGCTTGTAAATCTATTGCAAAAAAAATATCGGTGACTATGGAGGATACTAAGAGTGTCAAATTATAGATTGAGATCATGACCAAACTCTCTAGGCATTACCATAGCACTCAAGGTTGTCTTTGAGGGGGCACATGTGCATTTGGTCATGAAGGTCTATGCTAGCAGTGAGCAGAAGTAGGCAGCTATTATCATGGTCCAAAGAAAAATTTAGTATTTTGATGAAACACATGACTAGGATACACAAATTGAGCTCATCCAAACACTGAATAATGTCTCTATTGGGAAGATTTATGTTGAAATAGAAAGGGTCTGATTGGTCAGAAAGCTTGCAAAAATAAAGGAAGAATAGGGTCTTATTGCTAAGGGGACTTCATGAGACATCAATATTATGCATCTATATTCTAGAAGATTGGCAGCTCTTTCCATCTGTCTTGATAAGGACATATTGTAATATCTTATAAATACAAAAATTATGCATAGAAGGGAAGTCGTCAGATGACGACTATGTTTGCACTAGGTGGATGCACACAGACCCCGAACCTTCCCTCTCTCCATTATGAAATCTATTTCTATCTTCATTGAGTGCCAAAATCAATTATGGATTTAACGTGACTATACTTCCAATTATTAGTGCATTTGGCTCTTGACTTTATTCTATGTCTATTGAAGGGTATCCTCCCTTTTCCCTATCATAATACTCTCATCTTCGATTGGTAGCTCGACTCTTTTTTGTTACCAATGTACAAATGTTCTAAGTATTAACGCTTCCACACACGTAGACCAGTCAATGGGAGTAATTGCTGATGGGAGTTGTGTTTGATGGGTGATGTTACTTAGTCGACACTCATAGTCCATTCTCCTAATTTCCCCCATTACATCAACATATCCCATCAAAGCTAGAGCTACAACAATTGGGGGAGGTGACAAAGAATATCATAAGAAGGAGATATAATTGAAGAATACACATGGAGGAAGGTGTCAAATGGGATGGATAATGCTAGGGAAACGACTATAAAAATAACCCTAATCAATCTGCAGAGAATAAAAAAATCTATCTAAAATAGCAAAGAAAGAACTTGAAATACACAATGTAGAAAATAATTTCAAGCAAACAATGACTTACAATAACAATATCAGATGCACAGTCGATCCCTCCTCCCGCCCGCGAATGCTTCAGTAAACAATGAGTTTCAATTTTCACAACCCGGCCATCTACTGCAAAATGACTTTGTTTAAACCTTCCTCCCACCCATGCCTAAAACAAAATGAAGTGAGTTCATTTGTTTTTTGTTTTTTTGTTTATATCATGATTTGGTCAAAATTTCCACAATAAATTTAACTAGAGTCAAAATTTAGACCGAATTGGGACATAAACCAAAAAAAAAAGAACATCGCAAGACAAAATGGTTTATGGTCAAAAATAAAGGTCTAAAAATGACCTCAAATGTATTAGTGAACCCCGGTGGGAATTAACACCCACAAATAATGTATTGAGAGTATAGTATCCCTGTTAAAAGATATTAGCCCTGTTAGGAGCTTGTTACAACATTATAGTACACAGTCCCTATTAGGAGATAGACCCTATTAGGATTCAAAGGAAATAGTAGGCTCACTGCTAAGGCACACTACCCAAAGAAGGTTAAAGCCACCCTCAAGGATTTACAATCCGCATCAAGTGTATACAAAAAATACACAATCTAGTGAACTGTCTGATAGAAACTATCTTTGCTTGATCAGTTCCAATGAAGTATCAACATTTCTTTCTATCTAGTATTCAAGCTTTGTAGCTTCAAAAATATCTACTCTTCTCTTTCTCTTCCACACTTTTCACAAATGAAAAGATCACTCATATATACCCTTTTACAATAACCCATTAGGTCGGCCAGTTAAACTTTCCTAATACATAATTAACTAGGTCAGCCAATTAAGGCTTCCCATCATACAAATAAATACATAAGCCCTTGCTAAGATACACACGGTACCTATAACAAGTATACAACATTTACAATTCATCACAAATACTTCTAGATCCACAATCCACTCTCATAATTAATTTCCATATGTTACAAGTCTCAAGTCGGCCAAGAAATAGGTCTTCTCCAGAACACATGGCATAGCTGACATCATCAGTACCTAAATAGAAATAAAACTTAACCCATTTCACTATCATATGTCATCTCTCTATCCATAAGATTTCAAGTTCTGAAACATCTTCCTCAGTAAGATATACCCGAAACACAGAGACCTTCTCTGTCAAAAATCACAGTTGCAGTCCAGAAAAATAGTCTTTACCAAATGAAATGTAACATCTACATACTATAACATAAAGTCAAGCAACCTTAGGAGTAAGGTCACAACACATACTTCTACATAAATCCAACTTTGATCCTTATGAATCATCCGTACAGTTTCTGTACACTCATTCCAGTTAAGTAATCAGTCTGTCTTCTCCATAGAAATATATGTTGACATCAATGACAAAACATGAATATCAACAGCATGATCAGTAACCAAAAATGATATCATCTAAAAATCTCCCCCCTTGGCATTGATGGCAACATATGGTAAAATCCATATTCATCAACCCAAAAGTACTCTCTCTCAATACAATCTTCTCAATATCCTCAACATAAATTTCCCAAAATAGTAGGGTTGTTCTCATAGATTCCTTCCCCCTTTGAAAACAATGGCAAAGAGTGCCATAACTCATCTATAGTCTTCAATAGATTTTTCAAATCTTCAACTCTGATCAGGTGCAAGATCACCCAAATGTGCTCCATAGTGTTCTCCTGCAATCACTCCCCCTAAGGAGTAGATCCATACATCAAGTCCAGGGAATAATATAGCTCTGAGATCCACTGGACTGATGCATATCTGCATCATTTTAATTACCACTAGGAGGGGCCATCACCCCAAGCATGCCTCTGAGGTATTCAAAAGAATCTATTGGAAAAGGTTTAGTAAATATATCTTCTATTTGTTCCTTTGTACTTATGTACTCCAGTTAAATCTCCTTAGCGGCTATCTTCTCCCTCAAGAAATGATACTTGATATAAATATGTTTAGTCTTTGAGTGCATTACAGGGTTCTTTGACATGTTTACTATATTTGTTTTAGCACAATGAATAACCAATGGCTCCTTGAAAATTATTCCAATATCTTCCAGCATTTGTTTCATCCAAACAACTTGTGTGCAATTAATTACAGTAGCTACATATTCTGATTCAACAGTAGATTGAGCAATACAATTCTGCTTCTTTCTTAACCAGGAAACCAATCTCTTCCCAAGGAAAAATGCACCACCACTTTTTCTCTTTCTATCATCCACATTACCTGCCCAATCAGCATCAGTAAAATCCTACAAAGTAAAATCATCAGATTTTTCATACCATAATCCATACTCTATTGTTCCTTTCAGATATCTAAAAATTCTTTTCATAGCAACAAAGTGTGTTTCTTTAGGATCTTCCTGATATCTAGCCACAATTCCAACTACATTGGTAATATTTGGTCTAGTGTGTGTCAAATATTATAGACCTCCAATCATTGACCTGTACTTAGTTTTCCCAACACTTTGAGTCTCATCACTTTTAGTTAGTTTGTTCACTGTTATCATGGGTGTACCAACAGGTTTGCAATCTTCCATTCCAAATTTCTTCAGCATTTCCTTAAGGTACTTGGTCTGAGATATAAATATGCCATTTTTACTCTGATTAATTTGCAAACCAATAGAAAATTTCATCTCACCAATCATTGACATCTCAAACTCATTTTCCATTTATTTAGCAAACTTCTTACTCATTTTATCATTTCCTCCAAAAATGATATCATCAACAAAAACTTCTATAATTAAGATTCCATCTTCATCAGTTCTTAAATACAAATTACTATTTGCATTAGCTTTTCTGAAACCAAGATGAAGTAGATGTTTATCTAGTCTTGCATACCATTCCCTCGGTGCTTTTTTCAATCCATACAATGCCTTCTTCAGTCTGCAAACCATGTTTTCATCATCTGTCAAAGGAAAACCATCAGGTCCCTCAATGTACACTTCTTCTTCTAGGTCACCATTCAAGAATGCAGATTTCACATCCATCTGATACACTTTGAAGTCTTTATGTGCAGCATGAGCAAGTAATAGTCTCACAACTTCCAGTCTAGCAACAGGTGCGAATGTTTCTTTGTAGTCGATGCCTTCTTGTTGTGAGTAGCCTTTACATACCAGTCTAGCCTTGTTTCTTACCAATGTGCCTTCCTCATCCATTTTGTTTCTAAAACCCCACTTAGTTCCAATCACATTCTTATTTTTAGGTCTTGGAACCAACTCCCATGTATTGTTCTTCTTTATCTGATCTAGTTCTTCTTCCATGGCTTTATTCCAAGATTCATCTTTACATGCTTCATCAATAGTCTTAGGTTTAGCTTGAGAAATCAAATAAATCTCATCTCTAACTTTAGATCTAGTCATCATGCATTTTCTTGCATCACCAATAATTTGATCTTCAGGATGGTTTTTCTTGACATACCTTGGAGTCTTTAATGTATCAGTAGCTTATGCCTATTCTTCTTCTTTAATCTCATACTCAATCATCAAGGGTTCTTCAGGTTCAGCAACAACTTTTCTTATTTTTGTTATCTGACCACAATTATACCTTCTTTCCTAAATTTGAAATTTCTCATCTATCCTCACATTGGCGCTTTCAATTAGTTTTCTCAATCTCAGATTAAAACATTTATATGCTTTACTCTTAGTAGAATAACCAAGAAATATACCTTCATCACTTCTAGCATCAAACTTGCCTATCTCATCATCTCTCTTGATATAGCATTTACTACCAAATATTCTAAAATATTTCACAGTAGGTGTATGATCAAACCATAATTCATAAGTGGTTTTATTTGTACCTTCTCTGATCTGAATTTTGTTTAGTGTGTACACAGCAGTGCCAATTGCTTCTCTCCAATGAACATGTGATACATTTCCTTCCAGCAACATAGTCCTAGAAGCATCTAATATAGTTATGTTTCTTCACTCTGCTATCCCATTCTATTGTGGAGTTCTAGGCACTGAAGTCTATCTATGTATTCCATTTTCTTCACAATATGTGTTAAACAGTTCTAATGTAAATTCTCCTCCTCTGTATGATCTCAAACATTTCACCTTTAAACCAGATTCATTCTCAACTTTTTCTTTGAACAACTTGAATTTGTAAAATGCCTTAGATTTCTCTCTCAAATATGTAACCCACATCATTCTATAAAATTCATCAACAAAGAGTATAAAATACCTTTCACCATAGTATGATCTTGTTCTTGTAGGGTCACACAGATCTGTATGCACCAGATCAAACTTCCCTTTTGTTGAATAGGCTTTGCTCTTGAAAGTGCTTCTAGTTTGTTTTCCCATAACACATTCTCTACACATAGTGTTAGATGGCTTAACAATTTTAGGTAGATCTCTTACTACTTTTGTCATACTTGCCTTCACAATGTTGTCAAAATTAACATGACAAAATCTTATGTGCCATAACCAGTTGTCATCAATCTTTGCAATAAAACAAGTAGCTTCAGATGTGTTTAGTTCAAATACATTACCTATGGATTTAGTACCAGATGCTATCAAGGCTCCTATTTTACTCTTGATAGAACATTTCCCATTGATGAAGTTCAGTTGATAACCCTTGTCCACTAGTTGTCCAACACTCAACAAATTATGCTTGAGTCCATCAACAAGTAGTACATTGTCAGTGTT
>MU227747.1:2193685-2223832 GCA_018584345.1 Thuja plicata
CAGTGTTAGTCTTACCATCCAATGAGATAGATCCAATCCCAATAATAAGTTTAGGAGTATTGTCACCAAATCTAACAACACCACCATCATGCTTCTTCAAACTTACAAATTTATTTTTATCTCTAGTAATATGATGTGAACAACCACTATCTATGACCAATTCAGATTTCTTTTCAACTCGAGATACTAATGTTTTTTCCTCATGCATAGGTTCATAATCCTTAATAGAAATGAATCCAACTTCATCAAAGTTACCATCCTCTTCATTAGATATTCCTTCACTAGCATAATAGCATTCCTTATCCTTTGAGAATTTAGACTTGAAAAACTTAGGTTTGTGCTTTTGAATTCTTGTAAGACATCTAGATGCAAAATAACCAATCTTATTACATGAAAAACATTTCAAAGGTAATTTGCCTTCAAACTTACCGTTACCTCTCTTTTATGTTCTAGCCATCAGTGCAACAATTTCATCTAGCTTCCTTTCTTCTTCCTATATATGTTCCCATTCATCAACATAGGCTCCAAGTTCTTCTCTCAGATTATTACTGCTTGTGCTTACATCTCCAGCTAAGGTCTTCTTGTTCTTGTGCATGGTTGCTTTGAATGCTGACTCAACTTTAGGTAAAGTGTCTCCCAATTCTGCAGCCTCAAATGTAGTTAGTTTTCCAATCAACATCTCTCTAGTGAAGTTTGGTGTCAAAGGTATGACCTCCTCTATAGCCTGAACCTTGGTTCTGTATGCAGATGTCAAAGATCTCAGTATCTTTGCAATTACTTCTTCTTCACTATAAGTTCCTCCAGAGTTCCTAATACCAATCACCACCTTAGTAATTCTCTATGCATATGCTCTAATGTTCTCATCTTTAATGATTCCATCTTTGTCTTCCAGTTCTGTAACTTTTCTTGCTTTGTAGATTTTTCTCCAACATATAGTGCTTCCAGTCTTGACCAGATTTCATGTGCGGAGTCCAAGTCCTTTACTTCAGTGAATTCTCCTTCTGATAGAGAACTGATTAGGGATTCCCTTGCAACCATATTACATTAAAATAGCTTCTTCTGATCATCAGTGGGCTTATCTAATTCATCCTCAGTTGCTAAATTTTCTTTCATACAATAGTCAAGTCCTAGACACATCAAATGTGTTCTCATATTGTTCTTCCAACTATCAAAGTTTTCAGGATCAAACTTTGAACTATCCTTCTTGTAGTAAGTCATCTTCAAGATCACCTCAAGCTATTAAACTTTCTCTCTAAGGACCAGTAGCTCTAATACTAATTGTTAGGAATAACAGTCCACAAGACAACTAAGAGGGGGGTGAATCAGTTGTAGTATAGATTATTAAACTTTAAACTTTATTAACCATATCAACAAATGTAGATAATAACACAGTAATAGAAAACACCATAACACAAGATTTTTTTTCAAGGAAACCCTATTAAAGGTAAAACCCCAGTGGGAATTAACACCCACAAA
The DNA here is from genome assembly GCA_018584345.1 of Thuja plicata. Taxonomy (NCBI): domain Eukaryota; kingdom Viridiplantae; phylum Streptophyta; class Pinopsida; order Cupressales; family Cupressaceae; genus Thuja; species Thuja plicata. Next base: position 2,195,162 of record MU227747.1, read on the forward strand.
TAATGTACTGAGATTATAGTATCCCTGTTAAAAGATATTAGCCCTGTTAGGATCTTGTTACAACATTATAGTACACAGTCCCTGTTAGGAGACAGACCTTGTTAGGAGTCAAAGGAAATAGTAGGCTCATTGCTAAGGCACACTTCCCAAAGAAGGTTAAAGCCACCCTCAAGGATTTACAATCTGCATCAAGTGTATACATCAAATACACAATCCAGTGAACTGTCTGATAGAAACTATCTTTGCTTGATCAGTTCCAATGAAGTATCAACACTGCTCTCTATCCAATAGTCAAGCTTCGGAGCTTCACAAATCTCTACTCTTCTCTTTCTCTTCCACACTTTTCACAAATGAAAATATCACTCATATATACCCTTTTACAATAACCCATTAGGTTGTCCTATTAAGCTTTCCTAATACATATTTAAGTAGGTCGGCCAATTAAGGATTTCCATCATACAAGTAATTACATAAGCCCTTCCTAAGATACACATGGTACCTATAACAAGTATACAACATTTACAATTCATCATAAATACTTCCAAATCTGCAATTTACTCTCATAATTAATTTCTACATGTTACAAGTCTGAAGTTAGCCAGGAAATAGTTCTTCTCCAGAACACACGCCACAGCTGACATCATCAGTACCCAAATAGAAATCAAACTTAACCTATTTCACTATTATATGTTGGCTCTCTATCCATAAGCTCACAAGTTCTGAAACATCTTCCTTAGTAAGATATACCTAAAACACATAGACCTTCTCTGTCCAGAATCACAGTTGTAGTCTAGAAAAATAGTCTTCACCAAATGAAATGTAACATCCACATAATGTAACATAAAGTCAAGCGACCTTAGGAGTAAGTTCAAGACATAGCCTTCTGCATAAATCCAACTTCAAACCTTCTGAATCATCCATACAGTGTCCGTACACTCATTCTAGTTAAGTAGTCAGTCTGTCTTCTCCATAGAAATATATGTTGACATCAGTGAAAAAACATGAATATCAACAGCATGATCACTAACCAAAACTGATATCATCCAACACAGTTGTCAGCATCGAGGACACCACAAAAAAATGGGATTGCTGAGAGAAGGAACATATGCATTGTTGATTGTGCTAGGACACTGATGATTGAAAAAGGAGTTTCACAAAACTTCTCGAGGGAATCTATGAGTACTGTTGTTTACACATTGAACCCAGTACAAATGAAGAAAGGTACCAACAAGATACCTTATGAAATCTGGTATGATCACAAACCTAATGTTAGTTACTTTAAAATCTTTGGGAGAAAATGTTATATTATGAAAGATACTAGAGAAGGCCAGTTTGATTCAAAAGGAGATGAAGGGATATTCTTAGGATATTCTACAAAGAGTTAAGCTTACAAATGTTTGAACAAGGTTACTAACAAAATGGTGAAAAGTGAAAATGTGAGAATTGATGAATTTGTAGAAAAGACTGAAGAAGATAGTAAGAAGGAACCTGATGATTATGAAAAGTTTATATGTGTACAACATGATGCACCTAAAACTTAACTAAGAGCACCTACCGAGGAGGAAAATGTACAATAACTTCCACAATTGAATGTTGATGTCGATGAACCAAGACCTATCGAGCCTGTTTTGGAAAAGTATATGAGAAGGCACCATTCCCCGAGAAATATTATTGGAAATAAGGAAGCTAGAGTGATGACAAGGAGTAAGGCCTGAGACATTACATTTTTGATATCTTCATTTGAGCCAAAGAAAGTTATGGAAGTACTAGTTAATGAGGATTAGATGAAAGCTGTGAAAGAAGAGTATGATCAAATTGAGAAGAACAGGACATGGTATTTAGTACCCAAGCCTAAAGACAAAAATGTGATTGATACTAAATGGAATTTTACAAACAAATTGAATGACCATGAAGAGGTTATCAGAAATAAAGCTAGATTGGTTTGCAAAGCTTATGACAAGAATAAGGAATTTACTATGAAGAGACTTTTTCACCTCTTGCTAGACTCAAAGGAGTTAGAATACTTCTAGCATATGCTGCTCACAAAGGATTCAAAATTTATCAAATGGGTGTTAAGTCTGAATTTCTTAATGTGATACTTGAGGAAAAAGTATACATTGAGAAACTAGAGGGATTCATTGAGAACACAAACAAGAACAAGGCATGTAAGTTGCTTAAACCTTTATATGGATTGAACAAGCACCCTGATCATGGTATGAGAGATTGCACTCTTATCTGATGACATTATTTTTCCATTAGTATGAAAACAACAGTTTCGGTAAGCATACACCAAAAGACATGACAAAGAGAAAACCAAAAATGCAGATACAAGAGATCACCAAAAACTGCTAAGTACAAAGAAAACCGATGACACAATTTTGTGTGTGCACCAAAAATGCAAAGTTGGAAGGATAAAGAGGAACCTGACGTGTAGGATATAGTGCAAATCAAGAGATAGTCAAAGAGAAAACTAAGAGAATAGTTCAAGCAAGCAACCCGAAAGGAAGTCAACTGATTACAGAGCATAACCGACCGTTAGAAACCAAAAGTCAATTGCAACCCGCAAAAAGTGGATCTGACTTCCACGTCAGATAAAATAGTCTTATTCTATTTATAGAAGCTTGATTTGTCTTTAAAACCATTTGTTTAGGGACAAGAAACATGAATGTAAGTGATTTAATCAGTCTAACTGATTTAAAACACATAGACTAGGAGATCAAGGTAAAGTTGTAACCTAATCTTAGAGTTAACATTGTTTTACGTGAAACTTGATGAAGTCAATCCATCTTATAAATAGATGATGCAATCATTCATTATACATGTGTGAATATAGAAGAGAGGATGAATGAAGCCTACGAGCACATCTATGGATCAGACTGAAAGTTTCATGAACTAGAAAAACAAAAGGTGAATTTGGTTATCAGAACCAAGAACAGAGGCTACCGAGAATCAGAGGTATTATTCAATCACTTTAGGTGATAATCTTATTCATGTAATCTTAAATGGATCTGTATCAACAATAGGAGATTGCATATACCTGGTCAAACTATAATTTTCTATCATTCTAACAAGTGAAGCAAAGTGTAAAAATCCTTTCAAGGAAGGTAGATTTTACAGTCCAACTATAAATCTCTTAACTGAGCGCACACTCAACAGTGTTGCTAAAGCTCTTAACCAAGTAGAATTTAACAGGTCTCCATAGATACTCTTAACCAGATAGATCATCAGAAGAAATGAAATTGTAAACCTTAATCGACCCCTTCCAATCTATAGATAGTGAAGAATTTGTGGGTGTCATCCCCGCCGTAGTTTTTACTTCCTAACAGGAGTTTTCTGTGATATCATATCTTGTGTTATGTGTCAATTACTTTCATGAATGTTTCTATGAATGTTCACATGTATGTTAAGTTTATGAATTGATATATCTTACATCAAGATAGTATCGATCAGATGGTTGAATAAACAATTGATTACACAAAGGTTAATTGATTAAAGGATACAAAAGTTTTAGAGGTACTGATCCACCCCTCCCCTCTCAGAACACTCTTCCTATTAATTCCAACAATTGGTATCAGAGCTAAGTCTCTTCTTTGGAAAATCTTAAAGGCTTAAGAGAAAATATCACACAATGGAGAAGTACAAACTTTACAAGAATATTGAAAATAAGAAGCTAGAAATTCATATCTTCTATGAGTAGTATAAAGAAGCTAGAATTAATATGAGATAGTTGTTAGATGAAAGAAAGACTATGGCATCTCACTATAATGAAACAAATTATCATGAGAAGAGATACCAGATTTCTTTGAGTCTTCATGGTCAACTACAAGCAAAGCATCAGACACATCAGAAGAAAGAATCACAAGCCTAACTGAAATCAATCAACATCTGACTGGACAAGTGAAATCTCTGCAAATTGGTCAAGAGACACAGATGGTAAGGATGATTGATGTCATGAACAATGCTAGACAAGCTGAACAAGAAAGAACACTAAGCATTGATAATAGAAGAAATATTACAGAAAAGCTACAAGAGAAAGAGTCTGAAATACAAAGACTTACAGAGCATCAACATGAGTTCACAAATCAGATTATTTTTATGAGTCAAGAGTCAAATAGAATAAATGTTGAACTCATTGAAAGAATATAAGCTATCGGTGAGCTAAGGGATGAAAATGAAAATTTGAAACATGAAATAAGAATTCAGTAGTAGCATAATGAAATTATCAAGAAAGCTGAAGAAAGCAATAAAAGAATGGGTGATTTTCTTGAAGGACAATGAAGAGTCAACAACAACACCGGTCTAGGCTTTACCGAGAATGGAGAATCACCCAATCAAGCTGATCCAAAGAATGTCTATGTGAATCCAAGACCAAGAAAGATGAAATGCAATCACTGTGGAAAGCAAGGCCACACATCAAATGTATGCAGGGGCAAAATGAAAGGTATTCCTAAATCTACATCTTCATTCATAGGTTTTTGTTATAAATGTAACAAGAAAGGACATAAAGCATATGAATGTAAGTATGAGATGAAACAACCAAAGAAGTAAACCTATATGGACAAATATTGTCCTACTTGCAAAATGAATGGGCACACAAGTCTTGAATAATGGAAAAATAAAAGGCAAGCATGGAAGCCTAAAGTTCAAGAAACTCCCTATCAACTGAAAAGATTCAATAACCAGTATGTATGGGATTACAACACTTGGACAAATTGTACAGCATGTGGAAGATTTGGTCACACTACTGCAAACTATATGAGGTAGAGGACAAGAAAGTCTAGAGGCTAGACTAACCCCAGAATGGCATGCTTACAATGTCATAAAGCTGGTCATCTCAAGAAAGACTACAGAGACCGAATGACAGAAACCAACACATAACCCAATGGAAATACCATTCAAGACATCTAGAGTGCAAGAGACAAAATGTGGAGAAAAGCTTCAAACAATGATGAAGTTGGAATGAGAAATAAAAATGGTAACACCCCATCCAACAGATCTGGTGACATCACCACCCCTACCTAAGCAGAACAAGTATGGAACTGCATTACCCCAAGTTATCATTTTACATCAATTTCATAATATGTTTATAAAATGTCAAATTAGCGTAAGTAAAGATGCATCATGACATTACTTGTTAAATTATGTGAAACTATGCTATTGGGTAATACATACCGAAATTCACTGGTATACACTCAAAGTTAAAACTGCCTACACTTGTTGAGAATCATTGGTTAACATGTTAAAGCAAAATTTATAGTGTAAACTCAGATTCGTTGGTAATCAAGAAAAGTGAACAAGTTGTTTGCAACACCGAAACCTATCGGTAAAAGAGAAGAGTTAAATGACCACCCCTGAAACATCACGTTATCGCCGAAGGGAAGTTAATGTCTTAATCGATGAACTATGTCTTTACACACCAAGGATTAGGTAAGCATTGATGACTCACTTTAAGGGCAAACAACTATAAAAAGGCAATGGAAGGGTCTCATTGTTCACCACGACCAGAGCAGAGCGACGAGAGCAATTTTTTGTGCAAACAATAATAGGATCACAAAGCAACTACAACTCGACACAAAACACTCCTAGCATATCAAAAATCACTACTGGTGTAAACAGTAAGTTCTACAACAACCAACAACTCTATTTTACACATTTCTTAGAAAGCCCTAAATTTGAAACAATGGCAACAACTTCAAGAACCACCAAATTGAAGAACACCAAAAAGGATGAGGTTAAACTCATCAAAAATTTAGCATGTGAGGAACCACACTACAAGATTTACCCTAAGTTTGCCTCACAACCCAACAATGCTGGAGCATTCTCATGAATACCAGGTAGGGTTTTTCTTTTTGAAGATGTGCGAGCTTACATCCCTTGCAAAATTGCAAAAATTGGTGAGTTAGAGGTAGAACAAGCTTACAAGAAGCTATGCAGTGAAGATGCAACCATAAAACATGAGCATAAACACATAGAGGTGAAAGGGCTCACTAATGCCCTGTTATTCTTGAAGGTTTTCAAAACTGAGTGGATTCGGTTAGTACTAATCCGAATGCACAATCACAAACTATGGCTGGATGAACCAAAGATGACAACCTGAGATGTTATCCATGCAGTCACCGGTTACCCTGTAACCAAAAAGGTAAAAGCATTGAAGCATCCACCCAAAGCTGAGATTGAAAAGAACATAGGAGCCAAGTGGGATGGCAGAGGATTGAAGGTATCCACTATTACCGACAGTGAGATGAAATTTAGAGTATGTGTCCTAGGCTACAAATTCTTTCAAGCCAGCAGGATGAACAACATAGCATCCGGTGCAGTGGACACAACATACAAAATTGTGAAGAAGGGAACTCAATTGGATTTATCTGAACTTCTACTGAACCATTTGGAAGAGAATTTGAAGACTACAAGGAATGCAAAGACAAACACATGTAAGTTTGGCTCACTTATTATGTGCATTTTCTTTTAATTTCAAGAAACATTCCCATCAGTAGGAGATGTCAAATGGGATACAACAAAACCGGTCACCATGCAGATCAGTGAACACATAACCTCACTGAGAGACAATTTTGAAATAGTCATGGATGAATAAATTACTATATTCAAAGACCGAATGCAGAAGAGGGTAAGGATCCCTGAGAAACTCATTGATAAGTTCAAATTTGAAATATGTTTCATGGTTGATACAGACCACACTTATATCAAGCCTATTGTACCAAGGACAACATAGCTAAAACCATTAGAATATAAGATAAATATTGATCAAGCATCTAAAACAATCGATGCATTGATAAATGAACCATTAGATAAGAAACAACCTAAGTTTGGAACTTATGAGGAGGCCAACTCAAGAATCAAATCTGGCATGGTTGTAAAGCAAATTGTAAATAAAAAGGACAAGATGGTCAAGAGCCTCAAGAAAATATTGTCGGCAACGGAGGAAGAAACCAAACAGGAAGAAGAAGATGACAAGGAGGAAGAAATCGAGGGCTAGTCACCCATTGGTGAAGCTATAGAAAAGAATGACTGAAGCCATAGAGTCAGAATCACCACCTCCTCCACCAGAAAAGAAACCAAGAACCACATCTGTTTCAAGAACAAGAAGCCAAACAACTAAGGATTCAAGTCCTTCACCTTTGAAGAAAGGACAAGTAAGAACTTACAAGAGGAAATTGGCCACACCGAAAAGAGGGCCAAACAAAAGAATAAGGAAGCTCATCAGAACCAGAGAAGATATTGAGGACACTGAACAAGTTGAAGGCATACAAGCATAAAAGGTTAAAGTTCTAGAAATCATTGATGAGGTATGCAAATCTATTGCAAATTTAGGATCTATCACAGATTCTAAGATTAGAAGATGGTTAAAACTGGATCCAGAAGATCAAAAAAAATTCGAAGATGCCATCATTGCAAAGATGTACAAATTCAAATATGTACCAATTCAATTTGAAGGTAATAATGTACCAAGGGAACTCTTGGATAGATTATATGTTAGATGGACATGTGCCTTAAAGAATGAGAAGGAGATAAGAGAAAGAGTACTTTTTATTCTCATGCCTTCTGAATCCAAGAACGAAGAAATTGATGAAATGATGGAGAACCATAAAAAAAAATTCTCACCCAAGTTGAGAGCCTAAAAATTTCTTGAAGGGAGGCTTATAGAGCTTGAACATGAAATTCACAAGAAATGGAATAAAATACTCAATAGACCTATTGAGGAAGATAGCCCTGAGAAAGACATACAATAGAAAGATGATAATAAGGCAACTCAAGAATAGATATTAATCAAAGATGCAGAAGATGACACATCATTTGAATTAGACAAGCAAGAACAAGAAAAAACCGACAAAAAATATGGATGTTGCAGATGAAACATGGCCAGACACAACCAAGGACAACATTGTGGATAACACAATCATTGACATAACCAATGATCCAGCAGAAGAAGTAAAGAAAGATGAATATGTCAATGTTAATATGGACACAACCGATGAGCAGGACACAACATTTGATACTGCACATGTGAACATACCAGGCAACATGCCAATATTGATACAAGTCATCAATATTCTACAAGAAATAGACAAATCACCTGACAAAGAGTCAAGCATTCCCGAGGATGCAGGGGATGAAGAAAAGAAAGACAACACCAATGATCAGAAGGACATTAGAGACACTCACATTGTAACCGATACTGACAAGGTTACAGGAGGAGATACAAATCAAACAGATGGAGACACAACCAAGAAGGATGCATAGACAAAGACAGATGAAGTGTATAAGGACACTGATGAAGGAGATAAACCCAAAGATGGCACTCCTGAGGATACCGAAAATTTTTCTACCAACAATGTAAAGGTTGATGTGGAGATGTCTACAAAAAACTGACAAGATGACACCGAAACAAAGCAGCAGAAAGAGGCAACACCACAAGTAACTTCATCAAGTACCACAGACAAAGTCGATAAGATGGCTATGGTACTACACTCAAGTGAAACTCTGAAGAAGAAGAAGAAGAACTCCTAAAAGATTAAGTTGGAAGTCACATTATATGAAATCATAGAAATTCCCAAATGTGACCCAACTACACTTGACTATGAAGCATTGAAAGAATACGGTGAAATATGCCAACGGAAGGCATTACAGGAGAAGCTGAGGAAACAAAACCGAGACTCCATGGTACTGGAAACAAGGGACATATTACACCAAATTGTACCCAAAGTTGATGTTGATTAGAATAAACCTATACTTGATCAACTAGCCACTCTCACATAAGTGATTACAACATAGAACATTGATGCAGAGAAGGCAATTAAAGAGAGAGCATAGTAGAAGTACCAGCAGAAACTTGTTGAGAACATTAGCCAAGAAGTGGCAGTTAACAAGGTAAAGCTTTTAGAATTCATTAGTGAATTGGATCCTATTATTGCTTAAGTTATTTCCTTGATTAAACATCTAAGCACACTGGAGAAATTCACTATGGAGCATAGTGAAAATATAGCAAAGTTAGATTCTGATCTAGCTAATAGTGCTAAAGACTTAACCACTAGAGACAATGCAATTAAGTATCATTATGAGAAGATTATTGAGATCAAAAGGTTAAGGCAAGAACTTTGGGAAGAAGAGACACAATTCAGGGAAGAAGTCACCGAGCTCCAAGCTCAACTTCTACCAAATCTAACACTACTTCAACAACACATCAGTTCAGAAAGACAAATGATAGAAACCCCTAAGATGTCTATAGCAGACATCATCTATGATATGCATTCCAAGATCACACTTGAGCACATGGCTCTAGAGAACTTGAAGGAACAATGGTAGAAGATATGAAGTCTTCACACTCTCACATTTTTTATAAACTATAAGGTATACACATTTTCCCTTAATATCAAAAAAGGGGGAAATATATGATATATAAAGATAGGTAGGAAACTATACAGTACTACTAAATAAAGGGGAAAATAATGATATACCGGCATATACATAGGGGGAGTCATAAAATGACTAAGGATTATATATGTTGTACATACTTAACATTTTTTTAGTATTTTGCACATATAATTTTTTGATACTAATGTCAAAGGGGGAGATTGATGACATTAATTTTCCATTAGTATGAAAACAACACTTTCGGTAAGCATACACCAAAAGACAGGACAAAGAGCAAACCAAAAATGCAGATACAAGAGATCATCAAAAACTGCTAAGTACAAAGAAAACTGATGACACAATTTTGTGTATACACCAAAAATGCAAAGTCAGAAGGATAAAGAGGAACTCGACATGCAGGATATAGTGCAACCCAAGAGGCAGTCAAAGAGAAAACTGAGAGAACAGTTCAAGAAAGAAACCCGAAAGACAGTCAACTGATTACAGAGCATAACCGACCGTAAAAAATTGAAAGTCAGTTGCAGCCCGCAAAAAGTGGATCTGACTTCCACATCAGATAAAATAGTCTTATTCTATTTATAGAATCTTGATTTGTTTTTAAAACCATTTCTTTAGGGACAAGAAACATGAATGTAAGTTCTTTAATCAGTCTAACTAATTTAATCATATAGACTAGGAGATCAAGGTAAAGTTGTAAACCTGATCTTAGAGTTAACATTATTTTACATGAAACTTGATGAATTCAATCCATCTTATAAATAGATGATGCAATCATTCATTATACATGTGTGAATATAGTAGAAAGGATGAATGAAGCCTATGAGCACATCTATGGATCAGACTGAAAGTTTATAGAACTATAACAACAAAAGGTGAATTTGGGTATCAGAACCAAGAACAGAGGCTACCAAGAATCAAAGGTATTATTCAATCACTTTAGGTGATAATATTATTCATGTAATCTTAAATGGATCTGTATCAGCAATAGGAGATTGCATATACCAGGTCAAATTTTATTTTTCTATCATTCTAACAAGTGAAGAAAAGTGTAAAAATCCTTTCAAGGAAGGTGGATTTAACAGTCCAACTATAGATCTCTTAACCGAGTGCACACTCAATAGTGTTACTAAAGCTCTTAACCGAGTAGACTTTAAATGGTCTCCATAGATACTCGTAACCAGGTAGATCATCAGAAGTGATCAAATTGTAAGCCTTAACAAACCCCTCCCAATCTGTAGATAGTGAAGAATTTGTGGGTGCCATCCCCACCAAAGTTTTTACTTCCTAACAGGAGTTTTCTACAATATCATATCTTGTGTTATGTGTCAATTTCTTTCATGAATGTTTCTATGAATGTTCACATGTATGTTAAGTTTATGAATTGATATATCTTACATTAAGATAGTATAGATCAGACAGTTGGATAAACAATTGATAACACAAAGGTTAATTGATTAAAGGATACAAAAGTTTTAGAGATACTAATTCACCCCTCCCCTCTCAGTACACACTTCCCATTAATTCCAAAATTATCTAATCAAAGTAGGATTTCAAAGAACAAGTGATAACAATACTATTTACTTGAAATGTGCCAGTGATAATACAGTTTTGATTGCTGAAAGTTTTGATGATGATATTATATTTGGAGGCAATGAAACTTTATGTAAAGGATTTGTTGATGAGATGAGAAAAGAGTTTGAGATGTCAATGATTGGAGAGATTAAATTATTTCTAGGTCTACAGAAAAAACAAGTTACTGGAGGAATCTATATTACACAAGCCAAGTATATCAAAGAGCTTCTTAAAACTTTTAGTATGGAATATTCCACACTTGTTGGAACATCGATGGTTATTGGATGTAAATTATCTAAAGAGGATGAAACACAAGAGGTGGATAGTACTCTTTACCGATCCATGATTGGTAAATTGCAGTATGTTGTTCACAGTAGACCTGATATAACACATGTTGTTGGAATTGTTGCAAGATTTTCTTCTCATCTGAAGGAAATACATATGTCTAGAGTAAAAAGGATTTTGAGATACCTAAAAGGCACATAAGAGTTTGGATTACTATACAAGAAAGGAGGAAAAAATTTTATGCAAGTATACATTGATGCAGATTTGGATTGAAATGTTGATGACATAAAAAGTACTAGTTGAGGAGCATTATTTCTAGGTGAAAGATTGGTTACATAGTTGAGAAAGAAAAAAAGTTGTATTTCACAGTCTAACTGCCGAGGCTGAATATGTTAATAACAATTGTATTATCACAAAAAATAGTAACCGAATTTGTGATAATACAATTGTTATTAACATATCAAAGAAACATGTTATGCATTCAAAGACAAAGCACTTTTCTAACAAGTATCACTACTTGAGAGAACAAGTTCAAGAGAAGAATGTGAAGTTGGAATATGTGAATTCAAAGGAACAATTGGTTGATATCTTTACAAAGCCGCTACCTAAGGATGTTTTTGAGTATCTAAGAGGTAAATTAGGGGTTCTTCCCCTATCCAATGTTCACTAAGGAGCATGAGGCATTATGTGTCAATTCTATATTTTATTAGAATATTTATTTCTAAATTGATGTTAGTATGACACACTTTAGGTGATTCTTGAAGTGTGAAAAGATTTTTATATGTAATGTTTTATGATTACATGTAAGGTATAATCCACTACTGAAATAATTTTTCAGGCGTATGACTTTTTGGCATTGTTTTCAAAGAGGGAGAATAATGAATTGATGACATTTATCTATAGAGAGATATTGAGGGAGAAGAATGAATTGCAAATATTTAATCATGAAAGAGATTCAGAATGTATGTTACAGAAATAGAAGGTTTATCCAAGAGGGAGATTCAGATCTCTGATATGATGGAAACATAAATATCAAACTGGAAACATATATATCAAATCAGAGGGAGTACAATTATGTATTTGAGAGATGACATCATCAATTTCTATAACATTGTTATAGTGGTTGCCATCAATGCCAAAGAGGGAGATTGTTAATTAACTGATGAATTTTTTATGGAGATGATGAAGGCCGAGTGATACTGAGTATCATGATTGTAGAACTGGTTAGATCAGTTGTTGTTTTGTCATTGATGTCAAGCAATTGATTAATTGATTTTTATTGTGTTACCATATCTTAAGAGGATAATTTAAATGGGTAACAAATATAGATCAGACAAAGATGAAGTAATGATTTTTTAGTAGTTTTCTACTGTATGTTTGATGTTATCAAATCGGTATGTTTGATTGATCAAGTCAGGAGCTGCAATGAATTAAGTTATGACTTAAAGAGATACTTTGTTGAGATAGACTGAGTTAGTTGGTAGAATGTTATGTGATTCAGTTATAGTTACCGAGAACTAAACACCGAGAATGAGTTAGACACCGAGCAGTGATGAAGTCAGTTACCGAGTTGCAAAGCAAGTTTTATTGAGTATAGTATACAGATATCAAATGATGATTTAATGTGAAGCTATGATGAGTTGGATGAGGAAATGAATTATATGAAGTTTGTTACAAGATCTACGAGCAGGAAAATTCAATATGAAGATCTAAGGCGAAGATCAAGCACTTAAACAAAAAAGTGAAAGTTCCAAGAAAATTTACAAGTTCTGAGGTAAAAGTGATTTGGTTTACCGGGTTGAGAAATTTGAAGAAGATGATGGAACGAATGAGGTCAAAGGAAGGAAAATAAAATTAAGGAGATTAAGAGGCAAAAGTATGTCTATATAAGGAATGTTATTTACACAGAGAAGAGACTACTGGCGAATTGAGAAAAGAAGAAAAGAAGCTGAAGGACAACATTTACCGAGCAGAACAGAGAAAGAACAGATGAAAAAATCTATAGATTAAGAAAGAGATCAATGGAGTATGTGATGCTAGTATTCAATTGAGCATAAAGGATCTGATTCAAGCATAGTGAGTTTCTTATTTTTATAGATCAAAGTTTACTATTGCTTATGAATATTTGTAACAGAGAAATATCTTAACCGAGTGGATTTAACTGTCATAATTGCAAAACCTAGACTTAGGTGACATTCCAAAAGAGTTTTTGAAGACCTCTAACAAGGCCACTCTTAACAGGGTGAAGATCTTAACAAATCTGAGGTAAATCCCCTAATAGGGTCACATTTAGCAAATGTGTTTGTGATCTTTAACAAGATAAGTTCTTAACTGAGCGTACTTCAAAAGGGTACAATTTTGATTGTGGGTTACAATTCCCACAACGGTTTTCCCAAATTGGGTTTCCTCGTTAAGTCCTATGTTAATGAGTTATTTCATGTGTGAATGAGTTAATCTGATGTTTCTAAGTTTGAATGATTGATTTCTGCTTATATTATTTGGTGAATTGGTTATTTAGTGTATTCAGTACTTACCGAGTGAATTAGTGAGTTTAGTTTTAAGAGTTTAAGTTTGATTTCTCTGATTCACCCCCCCACCCNCCCCCCCCCCCCCCCCCCCCCCCTCTCAGTGGGACCAACAATAAGATGTGATGATGTTTATTGGGTTGAAGGATTAAAGTATAATCTATTGAGTGTTGCATATCTAAACAATAAAAGTCACCGACTGGAATTTACTTATGGAAGGGTGAAAGTATTTGATGAGAAGGATAATCGGATTGCTACTACAGAAAAATCTAAAGGTAATTTATTTTATCTTGATACTTCTATGAAGAGTTTCCTATACTTCTACAATCTCATTATTATAAAGAACATGAGGAGACTTTGCAAATCATAATTGATCATTTTGAAGATACATGGATTGACAGACTAACCAGAAGAGGCAATAGATGATCACCAAAGTTTCCAATCACAATGTGGAATTTCTATTTGGCTATCCAAGATGATCTTCCCAAAACCAATAATACTATTGAGGGATGGCATAGAGGATTTAGTGAATTGCTTCAAGCATTGCACAAATCAGTCTAGGAATTCATTAAAGCAGTGAAAAAAGAACAAGGTCTCCAAGAGAATAAAATAGAGAATTATATGGTTGGATACATTGAGCAACCAAGCAGGAAAAAATACTGTGAACTCAAAGAAAAAATAAAAAGACTAGTTGATGGTTATGACAACCATAACATTTTAGATTATATAAGAGGTGTTGATTACCAAAACTGCAGATTGGAAATTCTATGAGCTTGACTACTCAATTATGGGATTCTCCAACTATCTTGGCCAATAAACGGGAGTGATCAATGATGATCCTCCTCCCATGCACTTTAGGCTATGCAGAACCAAGGTGGGTAAGCTTATACCTTAACCAATCTTCTTGGTTGAAGGCTTTTTATAGCAGATAGTAACATGAATAGAAATTAGGTGATCTCTCAAGATGGCAAGTGGATTCTTGAGATAGATTTAACTATGACTATCACAATTATTGAATTCTAAAATATATATGCTTTTGAAAGAATGTTTGATTATAACTGAAATTATTTGTGAAAAGATATATGTTTCATTAATACAAATGCAAACCAAAATCTATACAATAATAGTAGACTTATGCCTTATCTTCTTAGGTGATGAAATTGTACTTTATGATCATATATATAACCTTATGAGACATTTTTAAAATTGAAGACATTATATTTTTCCATTAGTATATGCAAGGAAAAACATGATAAACACCATTATCTAATACTACATCGATAGATAGGGCACAACACTACCCGATGCCAAGGTTACCGATATTGCTAAGTACAAAGCATCCCGATGCAAAACTATCTAGTGTTAACCGATGACATAAAAGACAAAGGAACCCGACGAGTAACCAACAGTGCAACCTGAAAAAATAGTCAAGAGTGGAACCCAATAGATCAAGGGAACCTGATAAACAATTCAAAGAAGGAACACCGACAGACTTTCAGTTCACACCGAGAATCAAATACCAAGAGTCAGTTACATCCCGCAAAAAGTGGATCTGACTTCCACGTCAGATAAATCACTGAAGTTTTATATTTAGCTTCTTGATTTGTTTTTAAATCCATTACCTAAGAGAAAATAAATGTAATTATTATTGTTTTTATCAGTCTAACTGATTTAAAACATGGAAACTAAAGGATCAAGGTCAAGTTGTATACCTTGGATCTAGAGTTAACATTGCAATGCGTGATTCTAGAATAGGTCAAAGAACTTGTATAAATAAATGCTCAATCAATTGTAAACATGTTGTTTGATGATGATTGTAGCGTCTAAGAGAATCTAAGGTTCAGACAAGAGAATTCATGCAGAAGTACAGACAAAGATCAAATCAGTTTTCAAGAACAAGAACCAAGGCTACCGACAAGCAGGAAAAGGTATTAATCAATCACTATAGGTGATATTCATATATTGTAAGCTTTAATGGATCTATGATCAACAATTATAGATTGTATACAGTCAGGTCATACATATTGTACACATTCTAACAAGTGTAGTACACGTAAGAAATCCTTTCAAGAAAGGTGGATTTAACAATCCTATTGTAAATCTCTTAACCGAGTGCACACTACATTAGTGTTGCTAAAGCTCTAAACAGAGTAGATCCTAATAGGTCTCCACATTAATACTCCTAACATGGTAGATCATCATAAGTGATCAAATTGTAAGCCTTAACCGGCTCCCTTCCAATCTGTAGATAGTGAAGTTTTGTGGGTGTCATCCCCACCGCAGTTTTTACTTCCTAACAGGAGTTTTCTGTGATATCATATCTTGTGTTATGTGTCTATTACTTTCATGAATGTTTCTATGAATTTTACATACAATTAATTTTATGAATTAATATTACATGCATAAGAAAGAACAACATATTTAGTTGGTAATATAGTAAAGATTGATTGCTAATGAAGTAAGGTGAAAAGTGTTAAAATTTTTAGAGGTATTGATTCACCCCTCCCCTCTTAGTACTACTTCCCATTAATCCCAACAATTTGTATCAGAGCTACATCTCTTCTTGGAAATCTTAAAGGCTTAAGAGAAAAGATCATACAATGGAGAAGTATAGACTTGATAAAAATATTGAGAATAAAAAGCTTGAAATTCAGATGTTCTGTGAATAGTATAAAGAAGCTAGAATCAACATGAGATAGTTGCTAGATGAAAGAAAGAATATGGCATCTCACTATAATGAGACAGATTATCATGAGGAAGAGATTCCAGATTTCTTTGAGTCTTCGGGATCAAATACAAGCAAAGCATCAGATACATTCAGAAGAAAGCATCACAATCCTAACTAAAATCAATCTACATCTGGCTGGACCAGTCAAATCTTTGCAAATCGGTCAAGAGACACAGATGGTAAGGATGATTGATGTCATGAACAATGCTAGGCAGGCTGAACAAGAAAGAACACTAGATATTTATGATAGAAGAAAGATCACATAAAGGATACAAGAAAAATATTTTGAGATACAAAGACTTACAAAGAATCACCATGAGATTAAAAATTAGATTATTCTTATGATTCAAGAAGCAAACAGAATGAATATGGAACTCGTTGAAAGAATACAGACTATCGGTGAACTAAGAGAAGAGAATGAAAAACTAAAGCATGAGGTTAGAATTCAGCAACAACATAATGACATGATTAAGAGAGATGAAGAAAGTACAAAAAGGATGGATGAATTCTTGAATGCACAAAGAAGAACCAACACCAACATTGGACTAGGGTACACCGAGCATGGAGAGTCATCAATTGAAGCTAATCCAAAAGATTCCTACATCAATCCTAGATCAAGGAAGCTGACATGCAATCACTGTGGAAAGCAAGGCCACAACTCAAATATTTGCAGGAGAAAAGAAAAAGGTATTCCTAAATCCACATTTACATTCATAGGACAATGTTATAATTGTAGCAAGAAAGGACATAGAGTATATCAATGTAAATCAAAGGTGAAAGAACCAAAAAAGGAAACCTATATGGACAAGTATTGTCCCACCTACAAAATGCATGGGCACACATCTCTTGAATGCAGGAAGAAGAAAATTGAAGCATGGAAACCCAAAAATCAAGAAAATGCATATAAATCAAGAAGAGTCGGTAATTCATATGTTTGGGATTACAATACATGGATAAACTACACAGCATGTGGTAGATATGGTCACATTGCTGAAAAATGCATGAGAACATGGACCAAAGGTCTAGAGACTGGACCAACCCTGGAATGGCATGTTTACGCTGTCATAAGGTTGGACATCTAAAGAAGGAATGCAAAGACTGAATAATAGAAACCACCAATTTTGCAAATGGTAACACCATTGAAGACATCAAGAAAATAAGAAAGAAAATGTGGAGGAAAGCTTCAACCTTTGAGGAAGCTGGACCAAGCAATGCAGTTGGTGACACCTCATCCCATGGATCTGGTGACATCACCACCCCCGCCTAAAAGATGAACAAGTATGGAACTGCACTACACCAAGTCATATTTTGCATCAGTTCCATTATACAAATTGATAGATAGTCAAAATCTGCATGAATAAAGATGCATATTATGTTACTTGTTACAATTATGACAATAAAACCCCATCGGTAAACACATAATGAAAATCATCGGTGAACATAAAAGGATGGGCTATCTACACTTACCGAGAATCATCGGTCAACACATAAAAAGGCTAAGTCGCTAATGTAAACCGACACCCGTCGGTAAGGAAGCAAAGTTACAATGTTGTCTTGACACTACACCGAGATCCATTAGAGAAAGAAACAATCTTAACAACTATCCCAAGCATCTTGTTAACACTGAGAATATTGTTTGAGAGTTTAATCGATGAACTCTGTCTTCATGAACCGATGAGTTTTTGAGCATTTATGATAGACTTAGGGAAAAATTTTATAAATTCTTGATGGAAGCACTTCATTATTCACATGCAAATTGAGAAAAAAATAGAGCAAAAATAGAGAAGTTAGCAGAGCATCCTTGACTTGATCCAATGCACTCCAAACCTATCATTCAAAAGCTACACAGATTGAAGTAAGTACCAAGCGTACCGAGAACTCTGTTATTATTTTTGAAAAAAGCCTTAAATTCGAAACACAATGGAAACGACTTCAAGAATATCCAAATTGAAGAATGAAAAGAATAATGTCGTTAAGTTAATAAAGAATAGCACTTGTGTGGAACCAAAAGACAAGATATGTCCATAAATTGACTCGCAACCTAATAATTTTGGTGCATTCTCAAAAATTCCACCTAGGGTTTTATTGATAGAGGACATTAGATCGTATATCCACTGCAAGATCATTGAGATTGGTGATCTGGAGATAGATCAATCTTATAAGAAGTTGTGTGATGATTAAGGGAACCTAAAGGAAGAACACAAGCACTTGAAAGTAAAAGGGATAACAAATGCCCTATATTTCCCAAGGGTTTTCAAAACTGACTGGATTCAGTTAGTTCTAAGCAGAATGCATGATCGGAAGTTATGGTTGGATGAACCCAAACAAATTACAAAGGATGTATTATATGTTGTAACAACTTACCCTATAACCGACAAACCAAAAGCTCACAAGAATCCCTCTCATCCAGAAGTTGAGAAACTCACCAACGCTGTATGGGATAACCAAGGACTTAACGTGAACACCATCACCAATGAGGAACTGAGGTTTGGTGCATGTGTCATAGGGTACAAAATATTTCAAGCTAGCAGGCTAAACAACATAGCATCAACAGCAGTAAGAACAACTTACAATATTGTCACAAAAGGAATACAAATGGATCTATGTGAGATCCTACTAAAGCAACTTGATGAAAATATGACAACAATCAGGTCTTCCAAGACAAACACATGTAAGTTTGGCTCACTTATAATGTGTATATTCTTTTAATTTCAAGAATAATTTTCTTCAATTGGCAAAGTGAAGTGGGACACCACAAAGCCAGTCACATTACAAATAAGTGACCTTATCAAGTCACTGGATGACAACTTTGATTCAGTAATGACTGAATACTTCCTTGATTTCAAGGAAAAGATGATGGAGAGAGTAAGAATCCCTAAATAGTTAATTGAAAATCATAAGGAAGAAATATGCTTTATGGTGGATTCAGATTTTACTCATATTAAGCCAGTTGTACCAAAGAAAGCCTAGTTACCACCACTTGACTATGAGATAAACATAGATCAAGCAACAAATGCAATTGATGCACTGTTGAATGAACCACTTGACAGTAAGAAACAAATATTTTGAACATATGAAGAGGCCAAAACCAAAATAAAAATAGGCCTAGTCATAAAGAAGACTATCAACAAGAAAAACAAGATGGTAAATAATTTTGAGAAGTTTCTATCGGTAAATGAGGAGGAGAATGAACAAACAAAGGACACCGAGGAATAGGGTGCCATTAGTGAAGAGGAAGATAACCAAGGAACAGATTCTGAATCCACAGAGTCTGATGTGCCTTCACCTCCAACCAAGAAACCAAGGACTACAACAGCTCAGAGGACAAGGAGCCAAACTACAAAGAAAGATACTACACCTCTTAAGAAAGGTCAAGTGAGGACCTATAAGAGGAAGCAACAAACAGATAAGCCAACACATACCAAAAGGAGGAGAAGACTCATCAGAACCAAAGCTGACATTGAAGATTCAAAATAGGATGAGCTTGAAGTAGATAAGAAAATCTTAACCCCTAAAACAATTGATGGGATTGTTGATTCAATTACTACAACAGGTACCATGACTGATAGGAAAATTAGACAATGGGTAAAACTGGAGCCCGAGGACCAAAATAAAATAGAAGATGCAATAATCAGGTCTATAGTTAAATTCAAATATGTACCAATTGAGTTTTCTAACAAAATACCCAAACCACTGAGTGATAGAATTTCAGCACGATGGTCTTATGCTTTGAACTCAGAAAAGGAAGCAAGGGAGAGGATACTTGTAACACTCATGCCTCCCAAATCCAAAATGGAAGAGGTAAAATAAATGATGAAAAAGCATTCCAATAAATTTTTGGCAAAGATAAGAGCGTACAATGTGTTACATGGAAAGTTCTTAGACCTTGACAGCATGATAGATGCTAAATGAGGAGAAATTCTTGATCTACCTACAGAATCAACAAGCTGTGAGAATCCATTACTCCTCACTGAGACACCTCATATAGAGGAGCAGAAACAAAAAGAAAGTCCAGAGCACATTGCTTTGGATAACATGGAAGATATTGAACCCATTGACTTAGATAAAGTCATGGATGATCTTGACATTCAAGATATTACTCACTATGATTCTGATAAGGATCCAAAGAAGGATGATGATGTAATATTCATATCTCTTAAGGATCAAGAAAAGCAACAAGCATTGAAGACACCAGGAAATAAGGACATGGGTGTTGCTAATGAGACATGGCCAGACACTTTAATCATTGACATAACAGGACTGGACCTTGCAGAACAAATTCAAAAGGATGAAGATGTCACTGTTCAAAAAGCTCAAACCGAAGAACAAGACACAACTATAGATGCAACACAGGTAAGAACATAGAACAATATTCCAGATTTATGAAGGCCGTCAATATAATAGAAGGAAAAGAAAAATCTACTACAGACACAAGCATACCCAATGACAAGGGTGATGCAGAAAACAAAAGACACAAAAGATGAATCCAAAGATACAACTACAGAATAAGTTGCTACTGATGATCAGCAAGACAAGTCTACTGATCAGAATCAAGAAGGAGAAAAACAAGTAGTAGAGGAGAAGAAAAAGGAGAAGAGTGAAGAAGAAAAGATAGATGATCCACAAAAGAAAATAGAAGAGAAATCTACTGATACACCCAAGGTTGATGAAGAGATGTCTTCACCTAATTGAAAGGTGAACACCGAGCAGCAGGCACAAGAAGTTTCATCTACAAAGCCTTCACCAAGAACCTCAGAGAAAACAAATGAACTAGCAATGATAGTTCATACATCTGCTTCTACACAAGTCTCAAGGAAGAAGAAGAGAAAGATCCAAAATCTAGTCACTCCAGATGAAACAATTAAGATTCCAGTATGTGATCCTAGAACATTAGATCCTACCAAGTTGACAAAGTATGCTAGACTTTGTGAAAGGAATTAAAGCTATCCAAGATAAGATGAGAAAGGCCATAAAAGAATCAAAGGTACTAAAATTTGTAAAAGGAATCCTCCAGAAAATTGTACCTGATACAGATGTTGATCAAACAACTCTCATACTTGATCAACTAGTGGTTCTCACTGACGCTATAACATCTTAGAATATAGATGCTAAAAAGGCTATGGAAGCAAGACTTGAAAAGAAATTTGAATTCAAGTTAGCAGAAAAAATAAGCCAAGAAGTGGCACTGCACAAGGTGAAGCTATCTGAACTAGTAAGCACATTGGACCCTATAACCTTAATTCAAAAATTGTGCACTTTGGATCAACTCACTAAGGAGTATACTGAAAAGATAGCACAAATTGATGATGATCTTCAAGCTAGTGCACAAGGTATCACAAACACTGAAGATGCAATCAAATTGCACCATGACCAGCTCAAGCAAGCTAGGAAGCTAAGACAGGATATTGAGATTGTAGAAATAAAGTTTAGAGATGAGGTGAATGAGATTCAAGCTCAACATTAACCAACTCTCACATTACTGTAATACCATATGACACAGAAAAGAACACTTATTGTCACCCCAGAAATGTTTGTCCTAGACAAAATTTATGATATGCATGCCAGGATTGACCTAGAGCACATGGCACTGGAAATCCTCAAAGAGAAATGGGAGAAAATGATGGTTGACTGGCCGACTTGTCCCTAGGATTTTTGGCTCAAATTTTACCCAGAGCTTGATGCAGGGTTCTTCTTCCTAGGTTTTCAATTATGGTCGACTTGGATCAAATTTGAATCCAAAATTTGAGGATTTACTATAAAAGGACCTCATATCTCCTCATTCAACATTCAACAATCATATGCAAACTATATTCAAGTAATCAAGCATTCAAGTTGAGTAATTCAGGATTTGGGTTCAATATTTGAAGGCAAGCAATATCCAATTCAAGATCTCTAAGTCTCCATCCTTCCAAGATCCATTCAATAAAAGGAAATATTCTCTAATTGATGCAAGTTTCTCTCCCATTATAGCCAAATAGAGGAATTATCAATCAAGCAAGGAGATTCATTCATTCATCCTCCTCTCTCTTCGTCTTTGCATATGGTTATCAAGCATATCAACATTCAAGATCTAGGAGAGGCAATCATAGATCCATACATTTTTTAAGGCATCCTTTATTATACATCTCATTCCAAGGTTAACTCTTTGGATTACAAGCACATTCAAAGCATCTTCATGGATTTGAGTGATTACTACATTTGTTCATGAGGTTTCACATAAGGTAAATCAACAATTTTCCTTTTACATAACTTTCCTTTAAGCAATTTCAATTTTATTTCAAGTTTGATTACTAAATAGGGGTTTGACCAAGGAAAACTCCTTTCCACAACCTTTTTCCCCATTTTTTGTATGTAGGAATAGGTTGTAGAGCGACAATTCCAGATTTGGGCAGTACAGGAGCAGTTACAGAATCAGGAATAGTTTCATCAGATTTTGCCAAGAACAAGTCGACTAGTCAATTTGTTCCCCAAAATTCATCTTGTTCCCAAAAATTTAACTTGTCCCTGTCATTTTTCAGTGAAAATTCCAAATCAGGCAGATTTAGATCCCTACTTTCCAGATCTACAGTTACAACAGGATCTGAGGTTCCACGACATTCAAATTCAGATTCAAAGTTAATTCTTCCTCATATCATTTACATGTGCACTTATTCTTCCTTATTTTCCTTTGCACTTACTTTATTAGATAAGATATTTAATTTATCATATCACATCTATCCCCTTTAAGGAATCCAAAACCCCCTTAGACATAGATCTTGCATTGGCACCCTTCATCCTTTTGGTTGCACTTTTTAGATTTGATCAAAGGGAGGCTTTGCATTCTAATGTATACTATATCTTGGTGAGTGATCTACACCTAAACATTGCTCACAATTTTCCTCTATACATTTTTGAGAACCCGATTCATTACATCTCTATTCTTATTTTGGTGTTAGATTCCATTTACGTGCTTCTTATCTAGATCTAGATCTACTTGTGCATGCTTTACATTATATCTTTTCATTTGTTAATCAGATATATTTATCATAAATAGATTATTACATATCTCTTTCAAATTGAATTATATCTATATCTTTCCTTTCATTCCCTTGTGCATGATTTTTATCACTTTGTGTCCTACTTATAGTATTCCGATTAGGAGAAGCCATAAACTTATGGGTTATTTTAATCCCAATACTTCTCTCTTTCCTAGGAATCTTGATGAGACCAACATTCATAAATTAGTGACATCAATCCTATCATGGAGAACAACTCTTCCATGGCATCTTCACTTAGTGAACCTAAATCATAGCTCGTGCATTTGTGGCATACTAAAGAATCCCCCTATTTTCAAAAAATATTGCCCCAAACTCCCTTTTTGTCACCCCCCTCCAATACCCCCCACACCTATTTTCCTATATAAACCCCCAAATCATAGCTCGTGCATTCGTGGCATACTAAAGAATCCCCCTATTTTCAAAAAATATTGCCCCAAACTCCCTTTTTGTCACCCCCCTCCAATACCCCCCACACCTATTTTCCTATATAAACCCCCACCTCCCACCCCCCAAAAACCCCCTCCCCCTATTTAGGCAATATATTTCCCCTTTTTTTGCCTATTTTAAACCCCACAATATGAACACATGTGATAGTGTACTGCCCCTTCAATGAAGACCTCGTGAACTCTTCCCATTCTTCTCATGATGAAGATGAGGCTTTAAGAGTGCCTCCTATGCAAGTCCAAAATCTTTCCAATGACTTTGATAAATTTGAACAATGTTTAGAACAAGAAAACCCTAATCTCAAGGCCAGTTTTGTTATAGAAGGCTTAAGAAAGATAATCCATAATGATGAACATGGTGGTTCATAGAATTCAACCACCAAGATCCAATACATACAAAATAACCTGTTACAAAAGCAGATCTTGGAGACAAAACTCAGAATGATCTAAAAGACAAAATATTCATTCAGAGAGGGAATAATAAATTACACAAGGATCAATCCTTATAAAGGAGATCGAACGCCAAGAAGGTGGAGAAACCTAGGTTGCATGAATAATTAATAAATAATTAATTATTAAATGCTTAAAGTTTAGCTTAAGTGAACAAGAGTTAAAAATGTGACTTAAACAATCAAATCAATAATGATTTAATTAATAAGTGAACATAGAAATACCTTTTTACCCTAACACCCCTCCTTAAGATAAAATTAGGGAGAAGCTAAAATCCTAGAAACAACTAGTGAAAGCAATTAATTTGGGTCTCGACAACAAGGCCTGATCAAGTACCAATCACAACCAAATCTCTGTAAAGTGGAGAAATAGAGAAAACCACATGGGAAAAACTCTACTCCAAAAAGAGATGGAAAAGGCATGCTGAAAAATAATGGCTCAAGAGAATCTCTCAAAACCATAAGTACAACCACCCCCCCCCCCCCATGAGAGAGGATTGAGGCTCCAAATATTGGAATTACTCGAATGATGTACTGAGAGGGGAGGGGTGAATCAGCACCTCTAAAACTTTTATGTGATTAGCCCATTAACCTTTGTGTCATCAGATTTGTATATTCATCTATCTATTTGTTCATCTTTCTTTATGTATGTGAAATAATAACATAAGTTCTTTACTTGTATAAACATTCAAGAAACATACATGAAAGTAAATAACACATAACACAAGATATGATATCGCAGAAAACTCCTGTTAGGAAGTAAAAACTGTGGTAGGGCTGTCACCCACAAAACTTCACTATCTGTAGATAAGAAGGGAGCCAATTAAGGCTTACAATTTGATCACTTCTGATGATCTACCCTGTTAGGAGTATTAGAGTGGAGACCTATTAGGATCTAATTCATTTGAACCTTTAGCAACACCGTTAAGTGTGCACTCTGTTAAGAGATTTGTCAAGAATTGTTAAGTCTACCTTCTACTAAAGGATTTCTGATGTGATGCACTTGTTAGAATGCAACTACATTATAAATGTTGATCTGATAGTATATGCAATCTCTAATTGCTGACAATAGATCCTATAAAGCTTACAATGTATATGTAATCACCTTGAGTGATTGAATAATACCTTGTCTCTGCTCATCGGTAGCCTTGTCTATGTTCTTGAGAACTGATATGATCGGTTTCTAAACTTTTCATGAATTCACTTCTTCTGCTTAGATGCTCTTCATGGATACAATCATTTTTAAACTCTCTATTACAATGACTGAACATCTATATATATACTAGTTTCTAGGTCCATTCTTTATTCATGCTTTCCAAGTTAACTATAGATTCAAGGTTTACAACTTGACCTTGATCTTTAGTTAGTTATGTTTTAGATCTGTTAGGATGCTTTAAAACAATTGCAATATACTTGCTTGACCCTCAATTAATGATTTAAAACAAATTAAAACTCTATAAATAGAATTACAATGTTTTATCTGACGTGGAAAGTCAGATCCACTATTTACGGGTTCTGTAACTGACTATCGATTCTAATGCTCGGGCTGCTCTGTCAGTTCTGTCAGGTTTCTTTCATTCTTTGCTTTGTCAGGCTTCTACTCTATCGGTGTCCCTATATTGAACTATTCATCAGGTTCCTTGCCTTTTCTGATCTGTTGACGATGTTCATAAAATTTTACCATCGGTGATGTCCTTTATGCTTTGTCATCAGTTCAACACTTGACAGTGTTCGTCGGGCAATTCTATACTTAGCATTTTCATGACAAGTATTGTCATCTCGTTGGGTATGCAATGTGCTATCTGTCAGGTATGCCTATACCGATGACCTTTATCATGTTTTTCACTTAAGTATAATAATGGAAAAACTTAATGTCATCAATCTTCCCCTTTGACATTAGTATAAAAACTAATATGTGCAACTTACTTAATGTATTAGTATGTACACCTGTGTATACTTCATCCTTATTCATTTCATGATTCCCCCTATGCATATTCCGGTAAGTGTAAGTTTATGTACATATAATTGCCTTGCCTTTTTTTGTTTCCTTTTTTCTGATATTTGATATATTGTACATATCTATTCCTATTGTACATACAACATACATATCCTACAACATATATATCCTTTTCCTCCTTTTTGATAATAAGGGCAAAGGTACTTACAACTTGTCAAAAATGTGTGAGTGTGAGGCTTTGATTTCCTCCATCATTTTCTCCCATTTATCCTTCAAATTTTCTAGAGCTGTGTGCTCAAGTGATATCCTCACATGCATATCATAGATGTTGTCTACCACAGACATCTCCAAGGTTGAGATTAGATTCCTTGCATCTGTAATGTGTTGTTGCAGAGTAGTGAGGTTTGGCAATATGTGAGCCTGTATCTCGATAACCTCATTCCTAAATTGTATCTTTGCATCCCATATTTCTTGTCTTAACCTATTTACCTTTGTGATCTTGTCATGATGCAACTTTATTGCATTTGCATAAGAGGTTAAACTTTGTGCACTTGCTATCAGATCTGAATCTAATTGGGACAACTTTTCACCATTCTCTTTTGTGAAATTGTCAAGTGTGCACATTTTTTGAACTAAGGTAATATCTTTTGTAATCATTGGTTCTAATTGACTTGCTAATTCAGAGGGCTTTACCTTGTTTCCTGCCACTTCTTAGCCTATCTTCTCAACTAGTTTGTGTTGATACATCTTCTTTGTTCGTTCTTCCATTGCCTTCTCTACATCTACACTTTGAGTGGTGAAGGCATCGATAAGAACTGCAATTCGTTCCATGACTGATATGTCATTTTCAACTTTTACCTCAGGAACAAGTTGATGTAGTTTATCCCTAGCTTTTTCAAGTGCTTGGGCTTCCCTATGTGCTTTTCTCATTTTCTCCTGTAGGGCTTTTCTTTGACATATCACTCCAAACTTTTGAAGTGTTTCAGCATCTAAATTTGATACATCCCACTTGGGTATTTCGATCACCTCATCAAGTGTTGCAGCCAAGATACCTTTCTTTATTATTTTCTTCTTCTTCTTCTTCTATTGGGAGATGGACTGGTGAACTACCAGTTGTAGATCTTGAGATTGGATTGATTTAGTAGGTGAAGGTCGAGAAGATGAAGCTTCTTGTTGCTTCTATTCAGAGTACACTTGTTGGTTGTGTGAAGACGTCTCTTCAGTGGCCTTGGGTGTGTCAATATATTTTTCTTCCTTTTCCTTCATGCTATCATCTTTCTTAACTTCTTCACTCTTTTCTTTTTCTTCATCCTTTCTCAATGTTTCATCCTTGTTAGTATCTTCTCCTTTGTCCTTTTCAACAGACAACTTTTGTTGAGTTTCAGTTGCATCCTTCATCTCTGTGTCTATATTATTTTGTGTGTCTGATGCATCTTTAATTTCATCATTACCCGTGTCCTCGGATATGTTATCATCTTTCTTAGATGATTTCTCCTTACTAGAGTTAATATCAATATTTGTATGTTGGTTGGAGTATTTACCTCTGCAGTGTCAGTAAGTGTGTCATGTCCATCGATATCACCTTGTGCAACAGTGACATCTTCATCTTTTTGCACCTCTTCTTTACGGTCCTTTCCTGTAATGTCATCAACTATATTATCCAACCATGTTTCATCATTGACATCCTCATTTATGTTACCTTTTTATTGTCAATTCTTCTTTGCTAACCTTTGCTTGGCTTGGTGGAATTTTTCTTTCTTCACTTTGTGTTTTGTCAAGAGTAGTGTTGGGCCATACCTCATCTGCAACTTTAGTATTCTTGTTTCCTATTGTATCACTCTCTTCTCTGTCCAATTCAACTGATGAATCACCCTATGCATCTTTAATGATGATGTGTTCTTTCTTCGGGCTAGCTTCCTTAGTGGGCATATTGAGTATTTTACACCACTTCTTAATGCTTTCCTGATGTAGCTCAATTAGCTTCCCTTTAAGAAATTTGTATGCTCTCATTTTGGGTGAGAACTCCTTTTCATATTTTTTCATCATTTCATCTATCTCTTCCCTCTTTGAATCAGAAGGCATAAGAGTAACAAGTACTCTTTATCTTATCTCTTTTTCTTTATGAAGTGCAAATGTCCATCTTGCAGACAATCTATTAGTTAGCTCCTTGGGTACTTCATATTCCTTGAATTGAAGTGGAACATACTTGTGTTTGCACATTTTAGCTATTATAGCTTCTTCAATTTTATTTTGATCCTCTGGATCAAGTTTCAACCATTTCCTAA
>MU227747.1:2223979-2243584 GCA_018584345.1 Thuja plicata
TTCTTTTGTTCTAACCAACTTCCTCCTTTTGGTTTGTTTCCCCTTTGGTGAGACTGGTTTCCTCTTGTAGGTTCTCACTCTCCCTTTCTTCAACGGTGAAGGAGTTGCTTCCTTTACTGTTTGGCTTCTTGTCCTTGAAGCAGTTGTTGTCCTTGATTTCTTAGGTGGAGGAGGAGGTGGTGAATCTGACTATGTAGCCTTTGAATCACTCTTTTATGTATCTTCACTAATGGGTGACTGACCCTCGGTTTCTTCCTTCTTTCCTTTTGTTTCCTCTTCACCTTCTTTAGTATCTGCAAATTTCTTCGTTAAATTCTTTACCATTTTGTTCTTCTTTTTTATAACTTTCTTGACAACAAGATCTGACTTTATTTTTAGTTTGGCTTCTTTAGAAGTGCAAAATATTGTTTTCTTGTTGTCCAATGGTTCATTCAATAGTTCCTTGATGCTTTTTGTAGCTTGTCCTATTTGGATTTCATAATCCAGTAGTGATAGCCAATATTTTCTAGGTACTACTGGTTTGATATAAGTAAAATCAGTATCTACCATAAAACATATGTCATCCTTGTGTTCTTCTATCAAACTCTCTGGTATCCTTGTTCTTGCTTGCATCTTTTCCTTAAATCCTTTGAAATATTCATTCATTAAGTTATCAAAAATTGTACCTAATGATTCTATGTGCTCACATATCTGTATGGTGACTAGTTTGCTTATGTCCCATACTACTTTGCCTATGGAAGGAAAGTGTTCTTCAAAGTAAAAGAATATGCACATAATAAGAGAATCAAACTTACAAGTGTTTGTCCTTGATGACCTTATAGTGTTCATGTTCTCCTCAAGTTGATTTAACAATATTTTTGAAATATCCATATTCTTTCCTTGTTTGATGATCTTGTAGGCTGTGCTCATAGCAGTGCTTTCTATGTTGTTCATTCTGCTATCCTGAAATATTTCATATCCTACCACACATGCACCAAACTTAAGTTCCTCGTCGGTGATGGTGTTAACCTTGAGACCTCTGTTATCTGATTTTGCACATGTTAACTTTTCTAATTCCTTTTTGGATGGGTGCTTGTGAGATTTCGGCTTGTCAGTTGTGGGATATCCAGTAACCGCATGAATAACATCTTTTTTTATTCATTTAGGCTCATCAAGCCACAATGTATGGTTATGCATTCTACTAAGAACTACCCATATCCATTCGGTCCTAAAAACCCTAGGAAAGTGTAATGCATTTGTCAGACCTTTCATGTCCAGATGCTTGTGCTCTTCATTCAGGTTTCTAGTGTCATCACATAGTGCCTTATAGGACTTATCTAGGTCTAGATCTCCTATTTCTGAGATCTTTCAATGTATATAGGACCTTACGTCCTCTATCAGTAAAACCCTAGGTGGGATTCTGGAGAATGCTCCAGAATCATCAGGTTGCAATGCAATTTATGGGTGTAACTTTTATTTAGGTTCAACACAAGTAATATTGCTAATAAGATTAATCATTTTCTTCTTATCCTCTTTCAATTTTTTTGTTCTTGAAGTAGATGCCATTGTATTTTGAAATTTAGGGCTTTCCATAATTTAAACACAGTGTGGTCAGTGATTGTAGGTACTTACTAAATCTTTGTGATCACTCATGAATCTATTGAGTCATGTTTGAATCTTGCTAAGGTCGCACCTCAATCTATTCTTCAATCGCTCTTCTTAGCTCTACTTTGTTGCTAAAAAATTGTGGGTACAAAATGAGTTCTTCTATCACGCTTTTATAACCTTTTGCTCCCTAAGTTGTCATTAATGCCCAACAACTCATCAGTGTATAAAGAATGAGTTCATCGGTTGAGGCAGAAATAACATCATCGGTGTAGGTGCAAAGTTTTGGGGTAGCTTTGGTGATTTCACCAATGAACTTTGGTAAGATGGTGATGACAACCTCTATCGGCTCAAAGATCACCGATGTTTATCGCTTACACTTAGCGACTTGGCTTGTGTGTAATGCCTGATACATTTCGGTAAGTAGTGTCAACTTTACTGTGTGTTCACTGATGCTTGTTGGTACCCATTAACCGATGGAGTTATTTTTCAATAATATTACAAGTAACAATATAGTGCATCTTTAATAATGCTAATTTTGTCAATATGATCAATGTGTAATGGAACCGATGCATAATATAACTTGTCACAATGCAATTCCATACTTACTTGTGCAATTTAGTTGGGAATAGTGATGCCACCAGATCCATTGGATGGGGTTTCATCATTTGCATTACTTGTTCCAACACCTTCAGTGTTTGTATCTTTTCTCCACATCTTTTTTCTCATCTTCTTGATGTCATCAATGGTGTTTCCATTGGGCTAAGTGCTTGTTTATGTCAGTCATTCTTTGCAATCTTTTATCACATGTCCAACCTTATGACAATGTAAACATGTCATACCTGGATTGGTCCATCATCTTAGTCATCTAGTCCATTTTCTCATACAGTTGGCAGAAATATGACCATACCTTCCACATGTTGTTTAGTTTATCCATGTGTTATAGTCCCAAACATATGAGTTATTGATTCTTGTCGGTTTATAGCCATTATCAGGTTATTTTGGTGTCCATTCTTTCTTGTTCTTTTTCCAGCACTCCTGATGTGTATGTCCATTCATTTTGCAGGTAGGACAGTACTTGTCCATGTAGGTTTCCTTCTTTGGATTTTTCACCTTGGATCTGCATTCATGTACCTTGTGTCCTTTCTTGTGACATTTATAACAATTACCAATGAAAGTAGATTGTGATTGAGGAATACCTTTCATTTTGTTTCTGCAAATGTTTGAGGTGTGGCCTGATTTTCCACAGTGATTGCATGACAACTTCTTATTTCTTGGAGTTGTATAAGAATTCCTTTGATATGATTGATTAGATGATTCTCCATTATCGGTGTACCCTAGACCTGTGTAGTTGTTGACTCTTCTTTGTCCGTCAAGAAAATCATCCATTCTTTTATTTCTATCTTCAACTTTCTTGATTAATTCATTGTGTTGATTCTGAATTCTAACTTCATGCTTTAGCTTTTCATTCTCTTCTCTTAGCTCACCGATGATCTGTATTCTTTCAATGAGTTCAATATTTAATCTGTTTGCCTCTTGACTCATAAGAATAATTTGATTGGTAATCTCATGGTGATAATCAGTAAGTCTTTGAATCTCTATTTATTTTTCTTGTAGCTTCTCTGTGATTTTCCTCCTATCATCAATAGCCAATGTTCTCTCTGATCCAAATTTTCTTGTATCATTCATGAAATCAATCATTTTTACCATCTGAGTCTCTTGACCAATTTGCAGCATCTTGATAATTTTCTCTGTCAGATGTAGATTGACTTCTTGTAGACTTGTTATCTCTTCTACTGATGTGTCTGGTGCTTTTCTTGTTGATGATTTAGTTGAGTTGAAGTAATCTGGGATCTCCTCTTCTTGATAATCTTTTTCATTAAGCCTAGATGCCATAATTTTTCTTTCATCAAGTAACTTTCTCATGCTCACTCTCGCCTCTGTGTAGTGCTCATAGTAAATCTGAATTTGTAACTGCTTATTCTCAATAGTCTTTTCCAGTCTATACTTTTCCACTGTCTTGATCTTTTCTCTTAAGTCTTTAAGCTTTTCAAGAAAGAGACTTAGCTCTGATACCAATTTTTGGAATTACTGGAATGATGTACTAAGAGGGGAGGGGTGAATCAGTACCTCTAAAAATTTTATGTGATTAGCCCATTAACCTTTGTGTCATCAAATTTGTATATTCACCTATCTATCTGTTCATCTTTCTTTATGTATGTGAAATCATAACATAAGTTCTTTACATGTGTAAACATTCAAGAAACATACATGAAAGTAAATAACAAATAACACAAGATATGATATCTCAGAAAACTCATGTTAGGAAGTAAAAAATGTGGTGGGGATGTCACCCACAAAACTTCACTATTTGCAGATAAGAAGGGAGCCAGTTAAGGCTTAAAATTTGATCACTTATGATGATCTACCCTATTAGGAGTATTAGAGTGGAGACTTGTTAGGATCTACATCGTTTGAAGCTTTAGCAACACTGTTAAGTGTGCACTCTGTTAAGAGATTTGTCAAGAACTGTTAAGTCCAGCTTCTACTAAAGGATTTCTAATGTGATGCACTTGTTAGAATGCAACTACATTATAAATGTTGATCTAATAGTATATGCAATCTATAATTGCTGATAATAGATCCTATAAATCTTACAATGTATATGTAATCACCTTGAGTGATTGAATGATACCTTGTCTCTGCTCGTCAGTAGCCTTGTCTGTGTTCTTGAGAACTGATATGATCTATTTCTGAACTTTGCATGAATTCACTTATGTTTCTTAGATTCTCTTCATGGCTACAATCATTTCTCAACTCTCTATTACAATGATTGAACATCTATATATACACTAGTTTCTAGGTCCATTCTTGATTCATGCTTTTCAAGTTAACTCTAGATTCAAGGTTTACAACTTGACCTTGATCTTTAGTTAGTTATGTTTTAGATCTGTTAGGATGCTTTAAAACAATTACAATATACTTGCTTGACCCTCAAGTAATTATTTAAAACAAATTAAAAATCTATAAATAGAATTACAATGTTTTATCTGATGTGGAAAGTCAGATCCACTATTTGCAAGTTTTGTAACTGACTGTCAGTTCTGATGCTCGGGCTGCTCTGTCAGTTCTGTCAGGTTTCTTTCATTCTTTGCTCTATCGGGATTCTGCTCCATTGGTGTCCCTATATTGAACTATTCGTCGGGTTCCTTGCCTTTTCTTCTCTGTTGGTGATGTTGATAAAACTGCATTGTCGACGATGTCCTTTATGCTTTTTCGTCGATTCAACACTTGACAGTGTTCATCGGGCAATTCTATACTTAGCATTTTCATGAAAAACATTGTCATCTCATCAAGTATGCAGTGTGTTGTATGTTGGGTATGCCTATACCGATGACCTTTATCATGTTTTTCATTTAAGTATACTAATGGAAAAACTTAATGTCATCACCAAAGCCCCCTAGAATGATAGAACCCCAGTGTTAATGATCAAACCAATGTGGCTCCACTACAGAAGAAAAAAAGGCGTTGGACAAAGAAGAGGAAACCCCTGAATGTGAGGAGAAACTGGAAGGCCTAGCTGATGCTCAAATGAGAATGCATGAGACTCCTATAATGGAATCTCCAATGAAGGTGGGCCAATAGATGTGTTGAATCTATCATCTGAGAGGAGATGAATATCCTCTAATATGTCCTTAACAAATGCAGTAGGTGGCTCGATGCATGGAGTGATATTGTCTAGCAAAGTTGAAGAGGAATCCTGACGAACATATGAAAAATCAACATGAGGAGGAGGTGTAGAAGTTAAAACACTGATCTCAAAAAATACACATAAGTTCAAGTGACCTGACTTCACCTCAATAGGAAAAAGGAGAGCTATTATCCGATAGTGGAGATAGTGGACGAAAATGAGAGAAGGAGTACAAGCAGGAAGAATGATCAATTATCCCTATAAAAATAATATTACCTATCTCATTGTCTCTGATGTGTACTGAATCTAGAGTAAACTCAATTTTCTTCCTTGTCCTACTATGATTAATCCGATAGATAGAGAGAAGGTTAGAGGACAAAGATGGAACACATAGTACATCATGGAATGCACCATCATCAACTTCAATAGAACCTTTCCTGCATACAATCATAATAGTGTTATTCCCCATCAAAATGTGTGGGGTAGGAGAAGCCTCAAAAGAAGAGAATAAACCCTAAGAAGATTCTATATGATGTGAAGCACTTGAATCCAGTAGCCATCTAGAAGAGGGAGGTATATCGGTTACACATAATGCATGACCCTTTCCTATGTCCTTTCTATATGTCTGAAGTGATGATGAAGAAGAAGACCCATGAGAAGTAGAAGAAGAAGGAATATCAATGTTGCTCTTCTGAAGAAGAGCTTGCAAATTAGAAATTTGCTTTGCATATCCATATAACTTCTTCTCATAACAATGAGACTCATCATGACTACCCTTTTTACCATAAGCACACTTAAGTCTTTCTATCTTCAATTTTTTCCCCTTAGGAGAAGGTGAGACAAAGGAGTGTTGATAACTAGAATCCTTCTTAGACTCTATGGTTGATGACTTTTATTTCTGCTCCTACTTCCCTGAAGAAGGGTGCCAATGCATGGTTTTGTGATCTTGTGAGAGAATCAAACTGAAATAGCTTTGTCTGCTCACGATTCAAATGATCATAGAATGTATCAAATGTAGGCATGGTAAATTGCAGACCCAAAGCATCCATGGTGGAATGGAAGGTTGAAGAAAAAATCTGAAAGGGACCATGAATCTTAGAAAGAACCAGGTATATACACTCTGTATCTATCTTATTCTTTCCACAACCTTGTAAGATAGATTTGATAGATTTAAATTTCATCAAGAAATCCTAAATAGAAGGAAATGAGTCAGGACCCAAAGAAGTCAATTCTGCCTCAATCTGTAGTGCCCTAAACTCATTGACTGTGCCAAAGAGAGTTTGAAACTTCTCCCACATAGAAATACAAGTATCACAATCATCAAAATGAAAAATCAAACTATTTGAAACAAAAAATAAGTCTCATATCTGAAGAGATCTCGTCAAGAACTTTCTGACGCTTCTTGGTGAGCAAAAAATGGAGTTTGTATGCTCATTCTAGAGGCTTGAAACCGCTAAAAATAAGGGTTCTCTTTGAATGGAAAAAAATATAGTAAAATATCAAAATATCAAAATGAAACCACTTCCAAATCTCTATCTCAAAAACAACTTGCCAATGCTATCTCGTTTGAAAAAAATGACCTTTGTTTGCTCAAGTTATGAGCAAAACACTGAAGACTACTCCAAAACAAGAAACCCAAATTGCCATGCAAAAACAAATTTTAAAAAATGGTGGCGTGAATTTCAAGGCAGCATGGAAACCTAGGCCGCATGAAAACGAGGCATTTTTTCCTCAAAAAGCATGCCAAGGTTGTGCATGCAAAAAAGAGGGATCATATTTCAACTATGTCTAAATTGGATGTGCCTTATATGAAAATAGGGGTTTTTGGGCCTTTTGAGCTCAACCATGAGGTCGGTTTGTGCTCAAAGTGCTCCAAAAAAAATTCCCTTTAAATCCACACAAAAATCATTAAAAAACTTGAAACCCTCGGAGCTCCAAAAACTAAAGAACAAGATACAACAACAAGGCTCTGATACCATGTTAGAATTCATAGAATTCAACAACCAAGATCCACTACATACAAAATAACCTGTTACAAAAGCAAAGCTTGGAGACAAAAATCAGAATGATCTGAAAGACAAAATATTCATTCAAAGAGGGAGTAATAAATTACACAGGGATCAATCCTTATAAAGGAGATCAAACACCAAGAAGGTGGAGAAACCTAGGTTGCATGAATAATTAATAAAGAATTAATTATTAAATGCCTAAAGTTTAGCTTAAGTGAACAAGAGATAAAAGGTGACTTAAACAATTAAATCAATAATGATTTAATTAATAAGTGAACATAGAAATACCTTTTTAATCTAGCATTACATCTTGCATAGTATCTCTCATCTCATTGATAATAATGTTAAGCCTCTTAGAGATTGTGCTCAAGATCTAGGATTCATTCCACCTACCACTAGTTTTGAGATCTGTATGCCTATATTTCTACTTCAATTCCTATTGTCTCCACTTATGTCCCTCCTAACATAACAGATTCCACTCAAAATATCAATCCTACACATGTGAGAATTCTTATTCCTATTTCTCCCTCTATTCCTTCAAGTGTATCATGTGTTTCATTACCCTCATCCGTGCTCACTTACCATAGTGTTCCCTTTTCATATTCAACCATTCCTTCTATCTCTTATAATGCTCCTAATATTTCAAACATACCTCATCCTACCATTATTTCTAACGATCATGCCATTAATAACTTGGCTCAAACTATGTCTTCTTTGTAACAAAAAATTGCTTCAATGACTCAATCCAAGCTCAACATCCCTACTTGTGACATTTCTAGTCCTTTGTCTTTGGATATTATTCGTGTTGTTATCCCGCAATATGTGGAGATTCCTCATCTTGAGACCTATAATGGTAAGGGTGATCCTTTGACTCGTGTCAAAACCTTTCAAACCTTGTGTAGTGATTTCTCTCATGACCATACGTTCATGGAAAAGTTATTTACTAGAACCTTTCAAGATAAATGCTTGCAATGGTATTATTCTTTGCCTCCTTATTCTATTGATTCCTTCTAAAATCTTGCTAATGCTTTCATTGAACAATTTCAAAACAACATTGGTCCTAAAATTTATTTTACTAATTTAATGCATTGTAAAAAAGGTGTTAAATAAAAAGTAGCTGATTTCATTGGTAGATTTAAGCATTTGCATTCTTAGATTTATTATCTTGTGCCTGATATTGATGTTCAAAGAATTTTCATTTCCAATTTACAAAAAGACATTAGTGATAATATTCTACTTTGTGAATTCTCTTCTTTTACTCAATTATGTGCAGTACTTCATAATTACCAATTGTAAGTGAGTTGGTTTGAGATCACTACTCCAATGGATCCGGTTGATAAGAGTGATTTTGCATCCAACAATTTCAACAAGTTTTAGAAACAAAAGAACTTCATTAATATCAATAATTCCTCCAGCAATGTTTATGAGAAAGTGGCAACAACATCCAAAGGTGTGACTCCTTTATCATCTATCTTTAGACCTGCTCGTAATTTTACTCATATTTTTGAATATTTTCATAATGTGATGTTGAAGTTGATTAATGCTTATATGTTAACACATCCTCCTACCAAACCAATTGACACTTCTAAACCTTTTCCCAAAAAATTTGATCACCAATCTTTCTGTCAAAACCATCATCAACCTCATCATGATACTAAAATTTGTTTCCATTTGAAATATTTTCTTCAAGACCTCATTTATTCTAATGTTATATCTGTTGAGGGTGTTAATGATCAAGGAAACAAATCTTTAGCACCTCCTAATCAAAACTTGCAAATATAAACCAATCCTTTTCCTTCCCATTCTACCAATACCATTGAGTCTACCAAACCTTCGTCTTCCTCTTCCACTCATCTTATTGACTATGACGATAAAGTTCATGAATTCAATCGTGTTCTCAACCTTATTGATCAAACCAAACCTAAACCTAAACCTGAGATTTGCATTACCTTTGACTCTACTGAGACAATTAAAGCACTTGATAGTCCCATATATATTTTTACAAAGGTTAATGGCCTTCATTCTTGCGGTGTCCTTATTGACCCTACTTGCATGGTGAACATGATAATTGAAGAGCATATTTTTAGTAGATGATTGCAACATTATTTTTATGATAAATTTGATGTTATGATCCAAATTTGCAATGGTTTCCTTCCCATGGTTCTATTTCATTTCCTGTTGAATTTAGTGGTAAAGCTTTAGATGTTACCTTCACTGTGATACTAACTTCCAATCAATAACAAGTCAAACTTGGTCTTTTTTGGTTCACCTCCATGAAATTTGTGGCCTATACTATTCATAAATGTCTTAAATTTATTCATAATGGAGAAATCATGATTGTTAACCATAGTCTCTATCAGCCTTCAGTTCCTTGAAAGTCTGTTGACCGTGATTTCTTTTGGCCTTACATGCCTCAACCAACTTGTTGCTTCCTGAAAAGGATTCACACTTAAAAAGCTACCAATACACTCTTCAATACATTCTATAGAGAGTCCAACTCAAATGCTCAAAGTCTTAAGAGGACTGGACCAACTAACAGGGATACTGGATTATCCATCTACACTTTAGGTTCTGCAAAACCAAAGGGGGGGATTCCCTTTAATGCCTTTGAATACACACTGAATGACATTAATATAAGCATAGGTCTCATATAAGGCTCAACACAATTAGGAGATACTAGATAATGACTAATTACCCATTGAAGATTGACCTTGCTGGGAGCATGAGATGAAAAATTTTACCAACATACAAAAAAAGTAAAGGTATTAATGATTTAATTACTTTTGTTGCAGCAAGAAATAACATGAATCTAAATGACAACATGCTTGTAAGAACCACATAAGCTAAGATCAATAGCTTATCCTATTGGGTATCTGAGTCATCAATAATACAACATCTTACAATAGAGTTTCATCCAGAGCATATGATCTAAGAGTATTTCCTTACAATATCTCTTCAACAGTAACCCCAGTCAAGCCTACTTATCACAATCCATGTATAACCCTATCAGATCTGCAAGCCTAATCAAGAATTTAATTGACCATTTGGATCAAAGCATGAAATAAATATTACATACATCACAATAAGGCATTAATGAATAAAAATCAGCATTCTTTTCATTCAAAACATAACAAGATTACACACTAGAGAGATCTGAACTAGCACTATATTTCAACAAAATCCTCTTCTATCTCTACCATACAATATTCAGTATAAGTTTCAAACTCAAGTAAAACCTTCATAAGAGTTAACACAGATTCACTTAAATTTCTCTATGGAAAAATTACAATGCTACTCATTCTAAGCTAAAACTTTCTACTGGGACCATCAAACTGGATCCCTTATTTAAGGCCCTAAAATCCCCTTTTATAAGAACAAGGGAGCCAACAATCTTTAGGCCAAAGAGAAAATGACTTGTTACAATTTTAAAACATATGACAAAAAAATACCAGAAGAAGACAAACAATTCAACTTCCAACATAACTGATCCTTTGCACCTCCAACCTGCATTGTTGAGAAGAAATTTCATATGCTTGATAGAAAGGTAAAAATATTTCTATATAGGGTATGTTTTTTCCCTAACTGATTCAAGTGCGCATCAACTAAATAAGTTGGTAACAAGAATGTTACTATCAGGAGAAACAAACACCGGAGCTAGGCCAATATAGCATAGTACGTGGCTGCAATACAAGAGAAGCGAGGATGCGAGATTCTCATCAAAGCTCTTTCAAGGGTATCAACATATTCTAAAAATAATTCAAAAATAGAAACCCAAGGACTCAACATCTCCTCATTCTCTTCTCCAACCAACTAACCAGTATATTTGAGTCAAAGGGTGTAAAAAAGGTGAATCTCTCATGATTTGTGAGTTTGCAAGACATTTCACCTTTTAATATCCCTTCAACCACTCATCTTCATTTTAATATCCCTTCAACTATGGTGTACTCTTCCCCATGCAATCAGTCCCAATACTCTTTCTGCATTTGTATCTAGAGACACTACTTATCCTCAACAATATCCAATTTCATTAACATCTGGGAAAATAAGCCATGGAAAGATCATACTTATAACCTCCAAATCCTTGTCCACTTCTATAAAATGTACCTTGAAAATCACCATTCAATGTTTGTAACTACATTCCTAAAGAAGTAAACAATCAGAGATGTCAAAATTTATTATGATTCTTACTGAAAACACCATGATTCTTTGAAGATTCAAATCCACTGGATATTTTTTGTTTCTTGTGCATGTCTTATCAAAATGACCTTTTAAAGGATTTCCCTGACGTGATTATCCATTTCTAGGACCATGCCTTGCTATCCATTTCTGGCAACCTGTCTTTGAATAGAAAAAGGTCAATCAATGAAATGACATAGCCAAAAAAAAATAATGATAAGTTTATTCAATACTTCCTTGACTATCATACAACCATTACTGCCACATGAAATAATTTGAAAAGTCTGTTAATCTACTTATTTGTCATCTCAGTGTTAGGATTGCACCTAATTTCCCTTATCCTTTGCGATCATGGACACATGGCAAGTTACTATAACTTTGCAAGCAACTTTCCTAACCACAACCTAACCTTGAGACCCCGTGACTTGACATTCTCTTTTTGTCGCAACATTGCAACACATTACCTTAGCCACTACAAACCACTACGATGTTACGACACTAACACCTTCTAATTTTACCGCATGGTTGCAAGTCTCTTCCTTAACCATCAATATGACTTGCGGCCTTGTGGAAAACATTTCTCTTAACCATTCGCAAGTTCACAACTGGCACCACTAACCGTCAGTCCACCTTGCGACACTGCAATTTTCCTTTTGTCTGTCTCGTGTGAACCTTGTGCACCATTGTGAACTCTTCCTTCTGATTGCTCTATTACTTTGTGAATTCATGGTGAAATGACACCTGTCCTTCACATATATGCTTGCCATATCATCATTATTCAATCAACCTTTAGGTGGTGCGCTTTGATTTTCTAACCCTTCTGTTGAGTCATCACCATATGGACACAAGTCTACAAAATATCCTTGTTTACCGCCAACTGTCCATACCACGCCCGAACCTCTTGCCTAAAGGGGCATGCCTTTTCACACTTCCTTTCCATGTGTTAATGAATAAAACCATTGATTCCTTCCCCAATATGATCAATGTGGGATATATCCTTGTGAGCATTCCTTTGAATGGACAGTGTAGTGTAGAGCAAGTGTGAAAATAGCTCTCATTTATAGTTGTAGGACATAACAACCCGACAAAAATAACCCTGGACAGAATAACCCGACCGTAATAACCCAAGGGAAAAATAACCCAGGGTCATAATAACCCAAGCCAAAATAACCTATGGTCAAAATAACCCATCAAAAAAATATCCCCGTAAGAATATACAGAAAGGAAATCAAAATTTATAAATTAAATTTATGTTACTAAAAAAATGTATTATTCAAATTTTCAATTAGAGAGTCAAATTATGAGTGATGCCTCTTGTTGGAAATCTAAATTTTTGGCAAAATTTGGAGTTCTATATAGTGATAAAACCCTAAAAAATGGCCTCCTAAACTACATGCCCAAGAATTGGTGAGATGATGGAGTACATGACATGGGATACAAAATTATATTAGTTTCATTTCAAAGCTGAAGGAGTAAGGAATGAAGCTTTGTGACAAGAACAATCAAAATTCAGTGAGCAAAGGTTTCAGAGATGCTGAAATTTCAACCTGTTGTAAAGATGATGTCAATAGATAAGTAAAACAATCAAAAATTAAAAATCTAAAAACAAACTAGTTCACAAAATCCAATTTAAAAGCTCTAGTAAAATTTTTATCTTTTAAAAAGATGTTTTAGATTTCTGACAAAACTAAAATCCGAAAGATAGGTAGTTATTAATTAATTTGTTGATTAGTTTTTTCAAAAGAAGCTTTTTTATAGGGAGGTGTCTTTTCACCCTAAAGGGGTGTGAAGACCATTCAACCCCATATATATGTGGTGTAAAATGTAAATATAATAATAAGAATCACAAGGATTATTTTTGATACAAGGCACAATTGATGTTTTATTCAAATCATATGACCAACTGTATGCTGCCATATTTTCAAGATTAATACAAACCAGGAGTTCTTTTTCTTTCTGTATAGTCAGAAAATGGAAGCACTTCCATTATGGACTAGTTTAGCCTTCTGATTAAGTGGTTAGAGGCCATTTCAAGTGACTTGAATGGGTCTTTGACTTGGATCTGGCTTTCTCCCCTGTTATGCCCCATTTCCCACTTTTCTCCGGTCTATTTCTGGCACCCTAAACTAAAAACTGAGACTTTTGACCTCAGGGTCAAAATCGACCTTTCTGGGTCAAGTTTGACCTTGACCTTGACCTAGGTCAAGGTCAACCTCGACCTTGAACTAGGTTAGAATCAACCTCAATTCTGACCCAA
The DNA here is from genome assembly GCA_018584345.1 of Thuja plicata. NCBI lineage: Eukaryota > Viridiplantae > Streptophyta > Pinopsida > Cupressales > Cupressaceae > Thuja > Thuja plicata. Next base: position 2,237,697 of record MU227747.1, read on the forward strand.
GGTCCAGATTTCATGATTTATGAGTTTCCAGATGTCGAGCTTCGGAAAGGTTTAATTCCCGCTTCCGGGTAGGTTGTTTCTGTCTTCGGAGCAACAAATATTAAAATTATATTTAATATAGGTCCACTTCTATGGATATAGGTGTAATTGGAACTTAATTCTCCTATGTAGGCCTCTCTAGAAGATTGTGCCCTAGATTCATATATAAGGAAGCTTTCTCCTCTCATTTTCTCTAACCATCTACAACTCAAGAAGTGAAATCTAAGTGTGAAGGACAAGCTAAGAAGCAAGATTTGAAGCAAGCTAAATATATATTGAAGAATTCATCTACTCTCAAGAATCCAAGAATTCAAGCACTTTCAAACACTCAATTCATCAAGGAGATCCATTGGTAGCCATTAAAGGATTCAAGCTCTATGGAGCCCTCTTGTTGAAGATTTCTCCATTCACATTCCTCCAAGCCTTTTCCTATTTCAAGATCCATTCAATAATGGTGTTGAAGATCTAAAATAAATTGATTTGAGACATCCTACATCTGACATTCTACATTCTACATCCATCTGGTGCATACATACTTGTGGATCCACGAATTCAAATCCACCACAAGGGTTTCCATACAAGCAAGGTGAATTTGTTCATTTACTTTGTTTTACTTATGCAATTTCAGTTATACTTTGAGGTTAATACAAAAACTAGGGTTTGACCAAGGCAAACCCCTCCCCCCCCCAAAAAAAACCAATTTTCTTGTAGGGACAGGTTCAGAAAAATGAATTGGAGTGCAGATTCAGATACCCTTTTCGACAAACTATCAAGATCCAAAAATAGATTTTCTGTCAGAGATTTTGGGTCATAATCAACATTTTGTTCTGGGTCAAAATTAGAAATTTTGGGTCAAAGGTGACATTCATTTCTGGGTCGCAATAGACATTTTTTTTAGGGTCAAAATAAAAAATTCTGGTTCAAAGGTGACATTCACTTTTGGGTCAAAATTGGAACTAAGCAAAATCAGAAACAAATTTCTGGGTTTTCTTCGTCTCTACGTTTTTGTTCTAGATCTGGTTGTAGATTTTACAGAAACTCAGTGTAGACACCCAAAAAAAAAATTCTTCAAATCTGTAGCATTTTGAGGTTAGTACTTTTCTTCAATTCATTTCAATTAAATTTTTTAATCTTCCTAAATCTATCACACATTCTCTTCTATAAAACAGAATCTAAGGTCTTCCTCTTTATTCTCATTTCCAATCGATTATTTCATTTATGCATTGATCCTTCCTTTGGGGTTAATCAATTTGGATCCTTCCTTTGTGTATTTGAGGTTAGAGGGAACATCTTATCTTCCTTACACATAACAATTAACCCCACATCAACATCTCATGTTTACCCTTTACATTTTGGAGCCTCCTACCATTTTATATGTTACATTTTGGTGAACCCGCAATAGACAACTCTTTCTTTTTGGTGTTAGATTTACATTTTTATGTTAGATCTTGCATACATATTAGATTATCTTTCTTTTATGTTCTTGCATTTATATTTCAAAAATTAAAAATCAAAATCTTGTGTTTCCTAAATTAGTTCATTTGCATTGCATTCGTGTATGAGCTTTACTACTTCTAGTCCTACTTATAGTATCCTGGTTAGAAGAAGTCGTAGACTTATGGGTTCCTTAGATCATGAGTCTTCCTCTCCTTTCCTTAGGATCCCAGATGACAATTTGACCACCCATGAATCCAATCCTTCTATGGAGCATAACTCTTCTCACTCATCTCATGATGAGGATGATGCTTTAAAAGTTTCTCCTGAACAAGTCCAAAAACTTTCAGCAGAACTCGATAAAATCAGAAATTGGCTTATTCAAGAAAACCATAATAAAGATTCTATCCAAGTTATACAGGCTCTTAAGAAAGTCCTTGGTGATATTGATCAAGGTGTTAATCTCTTGCATGGTATCACTCATCTTGTACATTTGAATGTTAAACCCTTAGCTCAAGAGGCTCAAGATATAGGATTCACTCCTCATGTTACTAGGGGGGAACCTTCTTCCGTTCGTTTACCTAGAATTCCTACTTATACTCCTCTTTTAATGACTACATCTCTACCAATTTCATCTATTCCTGTGAGTGTTCCACCGGTGTTTCTACCTACCTCACAGCCTTCTTACCATAGTGTTCCTTTTACCTATTCCAATCCTCTTCCAACTGTGGTTCCAAGTGTTCCATCGGTTGTGTCTTCCATTCCTTCCACTTCCTACACTTTTCCTAATGTTCCTAATATTTACATGCCACATATTTCTTCTAATGATTCCAAAATTATTAGTTTGGCTCAAACTGTGTCATCTTTACAACAATAACTTGCATCCTTAACCCAATACAATTTTAGCATTCCTACATGTGACATGGGTAGTCCTTTATTTTTAGACATTATTTGTTCTACTATCCCTCAGCAAGCCAATATGCCTCATCTTGAGAATTAAAATGGTAAGGGAGATCTTGTTACTCATGTTAAAACATTTCAAATCCTTTGTAGTGATTATGCTCATGACCATAGGATTTTAGCTAAGTTGTTTTCTAGAACTTTTCATGATAAGGCCTTGCAATGGTATTGTTCTTTACCTCCTTATTCTATTAATTCTTTTCCTAAAATTGCTAATACCTTCATCCAATAATTTCAAAATAACATTGCTCCGCAAGTTTCCTTAACTGATTTAATGCATTGTAAACAAAACACTAAGGAAAAATTGACTAATTTTATTGGTAGAATTAAGCATTTCTATGCTCAGATTTATTATCCTGTTCCTGATATTGATATTCAACATATGTTTATTTCAAATTTACAAAAGGATATTAGATATAAGATTCTTCTTACTGAATTTACCTCTTTTCAACAACTTTGTGCAGCACTTCATCATTATCAATTACAAGTGAGTCAATTTGAGAGCAACACTCCAATGGATCCTGTTCCAGTTGATAAGAGTGACACTGCTCCTAATCCTAATAAGTTTCAGAAACCTAACAACTATGTGAAGATCAATAAATACATGAATACAGTGACTGATCAAATTGTTGTTGCATCCAACAATGCCACTTCTGCATCCATTGCTTTTCGTATAAATCATACGTTTACTCCTCTCTCTAAATCTTTACATTCTATTATGAGTAGGTTGTTAAGTGCTAATATGATTACCTTGCCTCCTATTCGACCTCTTCTCCCTACTACGAAGGCGTCAAAATCCTTTGATCCTAAATATTTTTGTCAATACCATCGATAGAATGGCCATGATACTGAAAAATCTTATTCTCTAAAGCATACGGTTCAAGACTTAATTGATTCTAATGCTTTATCTGTTGATAATTTTGATGGTAATGAGAATAAATATGCCTCTCCTCCTAATTAAAACCTTCAAATTTATACAAATCATTTACCTACACATGATACTATTACCATCGCTCAGCATCTTCTGTGGATATTGTTTACAATTCAAATATGGGTGATCTCAATCACATTGTTAATCATGTGGAGTGCATTGTTTCATCTCAACCTACTGTTCAAGATCCTTCACCTCCACTTCAACTTCAAGTTCCACCTAAACCTCAGAAACAAACTAAGTATAAAAGACCTAGGGAACTCTCAATTACCTTTGATTATTCTAAGACTATTAAGGCTCCCGATGGTCCCTTTTATATTTATGCTAGGATTGCTAAGATACCTATGCGTGGTTGTCTTGTTGATCTCACATCTTTAATAAATGTCATTACTGAGGAAAACCTTTTTATGAAAAACCTACAACATGATTATTATGATACATTTGATGCATTATTTATGCTACTGTCCCTCAACAAGATGATATGCCTCATCTTGAGAATTACAATGGTAAGGGAGATCCTGTTACTCATGTTAAAACATTTCAAATCCTTTGTAGTGATTATGCTCATGACCATAGGATTTTAGCTAAGTTTTTTGCTAGAACTTTTCATGATAAGGCCTTGTAATGGTATTGTTCTTTACCTCCTTATTCTATTGATTCTTTTCCTAAACTTGCTAATACCTTCATCCAACAATTTCAAAATAGCATTGGTCTGCAAGTTTCCTTAACTGATTTAATGCATTATAAACAAAACACTAAGGAAAAATTGACTGATTTTATTGGTAGATTTAAGCATTTGTATGCTCAGATTTATTATCTTGTTCCTGATATTGATATTCAACATATGTTTATTTCAAATTTACAAAAGGATATTAGAGATAGGATTCTGCTTACTGAATTTACCTCTTTTCAACAACTTTGTGCAACACTTCATCATTATCAATTACAAGTGAGTCAATTTGAGAGCAACACTCCAATGGCTCCTGTTCCAGTTGATAAGAGTGGTGCTACTCCTAATCCTAATAAGTTTCAGAAACCTAACAACTATGTAAAGATCAATAAACAAACAAATGCAGTCACTGATCAAGTTGTTGTTGCATCCAACAATGCCACTTATGCAACCACTGCTTTCTGTATAAATCATACATTTACTCCTCTCTCTGAATGTTTACATTCTATTATGAGTAGGTTTTTAAGTGCTAATATGATTAACTTGCCTCCTATTCGACCTCTTCTCCCTACCACGATGGCATAAAAATCCTTTGATCCTAAAGATTTTTGTCAATACCATTGACAGAATGGCCATGATACTAAAAAATGTTATTCTCTAAAGCATAAGGTTCAAGACTTAATTGATTCTAATGCTTTATCTATTGATAATTTTGATGGTAATGGGAATAAATTTGTCTCTCTTCCTAATCAAAACCTTCAAACTTATATAAATCCTTTACCTACACATGATACTAATACCATTTCTCAATCATCTTCTATGGATAAAAGACCTAGGGAACTCTCAATTACCTTTGATTATTCTGAGACTATTAAGGATCCCAATGATCCCCTTTATATTTATGCTAGGATTGCTAAGATACCTACGCATGGCTGTCTTGTTGATCCCACATCTTTAATAAATGTCATTACTTATGAAAACCTTTTTATAAAAAACCTACAATGTGATTATTATGATACATCTGATGCATGGATCCAAACTTGTAATGGTTTTCTCTATCCTTCACTCGGTTCTATTAACTTTCCTATTGAACTTTGTGGTAAAGTTGTAGATACTACCTTCATTGTCGTTCCTACTTCTAATCAATTTCAAGTCAAATTTGGTTTTCCTTGGTTAACTGTCATGCATGTTGTTGCTTCTCCTATTCATAAGTTTATTAAGTTCAAACATAATGGAGAAGTGAAAATGATTAATCATAGTTTGTATCAACCTTCTAGGCCTAGAGATTGTGCTACTCTTGATTTATTTTGGCCTTCATTACCTAATTCATGTCCTCCTCACCCTGATAAAATTTTTCATTCATATCAAGCCTATAAACATCGCAAGATTGTCGAGTTAAGCATGCCTTAGATAGATCTTAACCATGGTATTTTTCCCACTCCTTCTATACCTCATTTATCCATTACTACTAGCTCTATTACTCAACCTCCCAATGTCGCTTCTCAGCCTACTGCAAAGCCTACCAATCCTCCTATAGAACCTATGAAGGAACTAGTTGTTATTCCTGTTAGAGTATTATTACTCTATGCTTAAGCTTAACTTAGGTGCATTATTAATTAATTTTTAATTAATAATGTGCAGCCTAGTTTTGGCCTTTAGGGTTTCTATCTCACCTTTATAAGGTTGAGCGTTGTACTTTTCAATTCATTCTTTATTGCATTTTTCTTACATTTCGAGAGCAATATTCTTCTCTATCTTTTCTTCTCTTGTGACAGGTTATTGGCAAACAGAGGTTATTGGGTTGCTGTGAAGTTGGATTTACCAACTTCTACATGGTATCAGAGCTCAGAACTG
>MU227747.1:2253635-2267600 GCA_018584345.1 Thuja plicata
AGCTGAGAGCAATCTAAAAAATCTTGCAACTCCATACATAAAGAGCTATGGATCGATTTGTGAGGGCTCATTCTTGAGTTTCCTTGCATGTAAGGATTCATAGAAGTGCACCTTTTTGTGTGTACAAAAATCAATAAGACTAACAGTAACAATAAATTCAAATTACTTGAACATATAGAAGTTATTTGGTTGATATTTTTGTTGGGATTAATGGGAAGCAGTACTGAGAGGGGAGGGGTGAATCAGTACCTCTAAAAATTTTAACACTTTTCACCTTACTTCATTAGAAATAAATCTTTATTGTATTATCGACCAAATCTGATGTTCTTTCTTATGCATGTAATATTAATTCATAAACTTAATTGTATGTAACATTCATAGAAACATTCATGAAAGTAATAGACACATAACACAAGATATGATATCACAGAAAACTCCTGTTAGGAAGTAAAAACTGTGGTGGGGATGGAACCCACAAAACTTCACTATCTGCAGATTGGAAGGGAGCCGGTTAAGGCTTACAATTTGATCACTTCTAATGATCTACCCCGTTAGGAGTATTAATGTGGAGACCTATTAGGATCTACTCTGTTAAGATTTTTATCAACACTGATGTAGTGTGCACTTGGTTAAGAGATTTACAATAGGATTGTTAAATCCACCTTCCTTGAAAGGATTTCTTAAGTGTACTACACTTGTTAGAATGTGTACAATATGTATGACCTGACTGTATGAAATCTATAATTTCTGATCACAGATCTATTAAAGCTTACAACATATGAATATCACCTATAGTGATTGATTAATACATTTTCCTGCTTGTCGGTAGCCTTGGTTCTTGTTCTTGAAAACTGATTTGATCTTTGTTTGTGCTTCTGCATGAATTCTCTTTTCTGAACCTTAGATTCTATCAAAGGCTACAATCATCATCGAACAACATGTTTACAATTGATTGAGCATTTATTTATATAAGTTCTTTGACCTATTCTATAATCACACATTACAATGTTAACTCTAGATCCAAGGTATACAACTTGACCTTGATCCTTTAGTTTGCATGTTTTAAATCAATTAGATTGATTAAAACAATAATAATTACATTGATTTCCCCTCACGTAATGGATTTAAAAACAAATCAAGAAGCTAAATATAAAAATTTAGTGATTTATCTGACGTGGAAGTCAGATCCACTTTTTGCGGGATGTAACTGACTCTCGGTGTCTAATTGTTGGTGTGAACTGAAAGTCTGTTGGTGTTCCTTCTTTGAACTATTCGTCGGGCTCCCTTGATCTTTCGGGTTCTACTCTTGACTGTTTTGTCAGGTTGCATTGTTGGTTACTCATCGGGTTCCTTTCTCTTTTCTATCATTGGTTAACACTAGATAGTGTTGCGTCGTGATGATTTGTACTTAGCAATATCGGCAACCTTGGCATCGGGTAGTGTTGTTCCCTGTCTGTCAGTGTAGTATTAGCCGATGGTGTTTATCATGTTTTTCCTTGCATATACTAATGGCAATATATAATGTCTTCAATCTTCCCCTTTGACATTAGTATCAAAAACTGATATGTGCAAAATACTAAAGTGTTTAGCATGTACACCATGTATATATCCTTGTCATTATATGACTCCCCCTAACTATATGCATTGGTATAGTATAAGTACATGTATATGTATACTTGCCTTTGTACTATACATTCCCCTTTTTTTTCATAATCTTTCCTCTTTTTAATGGTGTAAGATTACTGACTATACATATCATTTCCCCCTTTTTTGATAATCATGACAAAAATGTACAACTTATAAGTTGTCAAAAATGTGACAAAAATGTGCAACTTACAAAGTGTCAAGTATGTGGGAGTGACTGTTCTTGTTATCTTCGTCCTAGTAAAAATGGGCTCAAATTTTATGGGGATATCGGGGAAGGTTAAAATAAGCGTGGGAGAAAATCAAGGTTGTTGTGATCAAGCATAAAAGACTTTTGGACCTCAAAATCACCAAAATGGGGTCTACTAGGTCCTAAAGACATCCAATTATGGGTGCTAACTTTTTAGGATGATACAAATGGGAGAAAATTTCAAAACATCAACATTAATCAACTTAAGCATAAAATTACGTAAAGACTTCTAGAAAGTGGAGTAAAATTACAAATTGGTTTGAAAATTGATGATAAAGAAGCCACATCTGAAGTTGTAACTACCACTTGAGTATCAAAATGGCTTCAAGAAATGTTGTTTATCTTGATGAATCATTTATTTGAATTTTTGAACTTTTGGAATGATTTATGAGCGACATCATTCTTATCAACTAGAGACATTGATGTGGATGAATAAAATATGCTAACTTGAAGCAGATAATCTTGAAGCAGATAATTTTGAAGCACTGCACACAATTGGGTAAAGGAAGCAAACTCGGAGAATAATAACTCGTCTCTAATCTCTTTTTGCAAATTGTAAATGAAAATTCTTTTAGCATCCACATAGAGCATAGGATAATATATTATCTAGAGAATACAAATGTTTAAATATACCAACAAAATCAATCACTTTCTCTTTAACTCATTGCTTGCAATGAATTCAAACTACCAAATAAATTTGAAAACCAATATTATTTTAAAATTTTTGTATAAATGCAATAGCATATTTTTGAACAGAGTTAATAGAATAGTGAGGCAAAAAACAAAACCATTACAAAGACTTATCTCTAATTATTCAAGCAAACAATTTATCCATGAGTATACGATCATTTGATAAGTCACTACATAAATCTTGGAATGTTTTCACATGAGTCAAGGGATCACCTTTTCCATTATATGTCTCCACTTGCAAGATTTCCATGCATTGAGAGATAATGACACAAATAATGTCTTGGGAAAGTGGGCTAGTAATGTCATAAGTTGGAATGTTGAATTTGGATTGGGCTATGGAATCTAGTTGTTGTTGCAAAGATGAAACACTTTGAGCTAGGTTATTGATTGTTTATTTGGTGCATAGGTTGGTATTGGACATATTTTAATGAAGGATGTGGAATATTGTGGAAAATATATGGGTCATTGGAATATGAAAGTGAGACTTTTTGGTAAGTGGGTATAAGATGTGGTTGGGAAATACATTGAAAAATTATGGAAGGAGGTATGATAGGAATTCATCCAAGACTAACATGTGTATGGTTGATGTTTTGTGTAGTTTTAACCATGATAGGTGGAGTATAAGTATGCACATTAGGAAATTGTGTTGGTATAGGATTAGAATTGTCAACATGATTAGTAGGATTAGAAAGATTAAGAGATTTGACATAACTTTGTTGAATTGGTGGTCAACACCTCCTTGGAGATTCGTGACATGGCTTAACTGCCTCCTGTGGGTCGGGTTAAATCTAGCATTTGTATCAGGCATTGACAATTCAACATTTTGGTTCAACAACAAATGATTCCTATAGGATTTGAGAAATACAAATCCACAGAATGCCAAGAATACCTGCATGAAAATAACCTGTTACAGGAGAGAAGCAAAAAGAGGAAAAATCAAAACTCAGAAGTTACTCAAAATTGAGAGCAAAATTATAATCCGAGTTAATGAAAAAAGAATTACAAGGTTCAACCTATAAAGGTGAACAAAATCCTAAAGCCTAAAAAAGCTAGGTTGCACATTAATAATTAATAAAAGAATTAATTATTAATGCACCTAAGAGAAAGCTTAAGCACTAAAGAGTAATAACTTAATTAATTAAATCAACATGATTTAATTAATAAGAATACTAATGATTACTCTAACACCCCCCCTTAAGCTAAGCATAGGGGGTAAGCTAACCTAGCACATCTATGAAAGTAGGAAAAAGGGTCCCAGCAACAAGGTCTGATTAGGTACCCAATACAAGAAAATCTTTCTAAATCGGAGACAGAAGAAAACCCAGTGGGAAAAATCCCTCTCCAAAAAGAGATAGAAAAATGCAGAAAAGAAATGGCTCAAGAGACTCTCTCAAGACCATAAGTACAACTAGCCCCCCATGAGAGAGGGATGAGACACCAAAGTCCCCCTAGAATGAAGAAACTCTTGTCACAATGGTAGATGCCTGATGTAGAATCCAAAAGGAGAGCCTGAAACGGCAAATGATATTCCTCCCCTTGGGAAGAAATGGATCCAAAGGACGATGTCAAAGAAACCCTGTGAAGAGTGATGAACCAATCTGACTCAAAATGTGTGCCATGATTGGATGCTGAAGAATCTCTTTGTCTAAACTGAAACAAATGATGTCAAATCTAAACTGATGTGGAGAATCCTAAAGTGCAACTACTGAATGCACTGATAATGGTGGGCGAATAGTGATAACATGATTGTCAAGGTAGAGGAGATGAATGTCCTCAAAATAATCCTCCAAATCTGTAATATAAGACTCAACAAAAAAGAAGGATATGTCTGCAAGATAAGAGTCCAAAGTAGCAATGTTTGGAAGGTGAATGATGCCTTGTTGCACTGAATTAGGAACAATAGGAGATGTAGATGAAGTCTCAGTCTGAAGAGTAGGAACTATGAGACAAGCCTATGATCCATCAGAATATGTAAGGGTGTCTAAATACTCAAGCCCCTCTAAAGTATCATGATCAAAGGGTGTATTCTCTCTCCAAGAAATGGCTATGAGACAATCTGAAGTAGGATTCTCTGGGAATGGAGAGAGATTAGGGTCTCCATAGATCTCCCAAAGACGTGTCCAAAGTGGGTGAGGAAAATCAATGTTCGATACAGCCAACACAGTGTCATGATCAACACTAGACAATATAAGTCCTACTATGTGATCTCTAATAATATCCCATGCCAATTTTCCTTCTGAAGTGGTTGGTTTAGGTATGAGATCATACAAATAAGGCAAAAAATTAAGCCACCTACAATGTGTAAGTATACCCTTTGCCCATGACTCATAATTACCCCGTTCCAAAATAACAACTGAAGGGTGAGTAGAAAAACCCATGATAACTCTTTTAAATGAAAAACAAACTGAGAAATCTGACCTTAATGCATTTAGATCAAAACCTGGTGTAGGGAGGAGGGAAACAGAAGCCACAACTTTGATGCTGAAAAAGGTACTCAAACGACCAAATATGCATACTAAACCTATTTAGGGAGAACTGGCTCGAAAAGATCTTTCCAACGGTATATGACACTTTGAATTTTGACCCTATATGCTCAAGATATGGCCAAAACACTGAAGGCTACCTTTTTTGAAGAAGTGTCAAAATTGTGTGACAGTTTCATGACCGTCAAATTTAATCACCATATGTGACCTGCGACCACTGACATCACTGCCTACATATGTGTACCTTGCTACACATGAGGGTACTTTCGAAAAGGTACACACCTTTTCCTTTGTTTGTAAAAAGATTTTTTTCAACAAACATTTGGAAACATTGCTTTTTTTGAAAAATTTTTTTGTAGAAAGACCAAAATTGCTATTTTTTTCATTTTTTAATTTTTTTGAATGTTTTTCTCCTCAAAATTTGTGTCGTACGGCCTAGGAGAGAGAATTTTTTTCCCAGAGGTCACTGTAGCAAAAAATGGCAAACTTTATATGAAAAAGTAATCTCCTAGGCCTTCTGAGCGCGATGGTGAGGTCTATTTGGGCTCAAAATGCACCAAAAAATACACTTCTTTCAGATTGAAGAGAAAACTCTAAAAAGCTATAGTTTTCACCCTCGAATCACTGCTTCAAAAACACTAGACCAGGCAATAGCAGTGTGGCTCTGATACCATGTAGGATTTGAGAAATACAAATCCACAGAATGCCAAGAATACCTACATGCAAATAACCTATTACAAGAGAGAAGAAAAATGAGGAAAAATCAGAACTTAGAAGTTACTCAAAAGGTGAGCAAAATTGTAATCCGAGTTAATGAAAAAAGAATTACAAGGTTCAACCTATAAAGGTGAACAAAATCCTAAAGCCTAAAAAATCTAGGTTACACATTAATAATTAATAAAAGAATTAATTATTAATGCACCTAAGAGAAAGCTTAAGCACTAAAGAGTAATAACTTAATTAATTAAATCAACATGATTTAATTAATAAGCAAACTAATGATTACTCTAACAATTCCAACAATTGGTATCAGAGCCTTGGGTCACGGGTTTGAGTCTCCCTTCAGTGGGTGCTGAAGGCTCATTTGGTGTTGAGGGGGAGATTGTTGACATGGTGTTCCTCCTTAGAGATTTGTGACATGGCTTAACCACCTCACGTGAGTCAGGTTAAATCTGACATTTGTATCGGGCATTGCTGGTTCGAGCTTTTGGTGCAATGGCAAATGATTCCAACACAATTTTCATAGACATAATATTATCATACATAATATAATATATGCCATGCCACACATCTATACCGTGTTAATAAATTAAAATCATCCTCCTCAACCCTTCAATCAAGGGGATCACCTCTTTATTTGAATGTTCTTGACCCATCCATTGTACAAGCTTTGCCAAGTCATTAACAAGATTTACCAATTGGTTAGAAGATACTCATGTTAGGGAGTCATCCTCATCACGAGAAGTGTGGGAAGAATGCTTCTCAACAATGTTAGATATTTCATGTGTAGTCATAAAAGTTTCACCTAAATTCCCATGGAAAATGCTAGTTGACCCAGGCTCTATACCCTTAGAATTTAAACTTTGGGAAGTTGTAAGTCTATAACTTCTTTGCATGAGGATATTGGATGTAGGGCTTATGGTCATAAAAATCATGCATAAAGCTAAGGATAGAAAATATTTTTAATCAATGGAAATTATTAACAAATTGACCATTTAAGCGTTGCATGAAATGAAATTACTGATGACATGTAACTGATTAAATGTTTGATAATGTTAAGTTGAAGATAATGCAAGACATTAAATTAGTTAATGGTTTGTATTTTCATTTATGTCAACTTGATATCATCTATACGATCATTTATATAATGCCAAAGACTTCAGAGAATCAATGGAACAAAGATTATGCTTTTAGCAATGCATAAAAGTCAAGTATTCACTAAGTGACAGATAATACTGACGGAGTGCACACCATCAGTAAAGGCAAAGAACCAAAGTCACAGTGATGCCCGACGAGCAGAAGACAGTATTGCCCGATGAAGCAAACTCACAAGATGCCCAACGAGCTGAGAACAGAGTTGCCCGACGAGTAAAATCCAATGATGCCCGATGGACGGAGATCCCAAAGCTAACTGGAGTCACACCGACAGAACTGGCAGTTGTCACCGACGACTAACTGCAGAGTCGACAGACAGAACAAAGAGTTGAGAAAATGACAAAATATCTAGCTGGCAAGAGCTAAAGATAGACTTAACTGGTTGTTTTCATTGTTTTATTCGACCAGAGTTAAGTGGTTGATTTAAAGAAGATTTGTACAGTTGGTATAAAGATAACTACGAGATAAATCAGGATTTATGCTTTAAATCAGATTGGCTGGATTGTTTTTCACACTAAGAATCAAGAATCAAGAAACGGTGAATATCATGTCTATATAGGAGACAAGCTTAATTCATTTCCCAACCATCACATGAACGAGGGTGAATAGAAAGAGGATGTTGAAGAGAAACTGATGAAGGATAACTTCATACAGTTCTGATCAATCAAGCTAAAGGAGAGCTAAAGAACTCTGCAGACACTGACGAACAGTGAAGCATAGCATCATAGAGCAAAAAGTGTGGAGCACAAAGAATTGAATTGATACATTGATCAGAGAGGTAATGTACTTAAATAGATATGAAAATCTACAATTCAAGTTGCATTAGAAACAGGTCATTGTGTTTCAATTTAACCATTGAAAATCAAGTCTCTTAACAGAGCATGACTTAACACTCTTCTCTATATTGAGGTACATCCCAAGGAGTGCCAAAAAGGTTGATTCATGAAAGTAGCATTGTACTTGCCAGATACCTATTGACAATCTAAGAAGAAGGCTGATTCAAGGATGGTAGCAAGTTTTCCTAAAGCCTATTGATAGTCTAAGAAGAAGGTTGATTCAAGGATGGTAACAAATAGATGCCAGATACTAAGTGATAACCTCTATGTATAAAATCCTCTAACAAGGTCACACCTAACAGTGTGTTTGTAACTTTTAAGAGGGTTGGCTCCTAACATGGCTCACTTCAGAATAGTGAAAAATTGGGGTATCGGTCCCAGTGGTTTTTTCCCTTAACAGGGTTTCCACGTTAAAATCCTTGTGTTATGTGTGTATGGTTTATTACTTTATTGTTTTACATTTCACATATGCATTTCTATATTTACCGGTATACTCTGCATATTTACTGAGTGTCGGTAAATAAGTTTTACTGCTTATCGGTAACCAAGGAGAATAAGGTCAGAAAAGGAAAACCGACAGACAATTAATTATTATAAAGTATTTCATGGCATGCATCTTGTAAGGGACATAATAATCTGAGGTTTATTTGATTGGTGGTTAGAATAAAGAAAAGTGTTTTAAGCCACTAATTCACCCCCCCCCCCTTCTCAGTTATTACTAACAATTGGTATCAGAGCTTGTGTGCTTAGAAGGAAGGTTTCAAGACCTAAGTCAGGATCACAAGATGAACAGACGAGATGTGCCCAAGTTGAAAAAAGACAACTTCGCTTCATGGCAGAGCAGGATAAGACTCCACTTATCAGGTATTGGTAATGATGTTACTCAATACTTAGATACTGAATATGTGTTGCCTACAGGAGCTTTGACAGTAGATCAATTGAGAGAGAAGCATGAGCATAACTGCATGGTTATAGAGCTTTCTTCCTCATTCTCTAATGCTGAATTTGAAGATGTCAAGGATTTCAAAACTGCAAAGAAAATGTGGGACAAACTGAAGCTTGTACATGGAGGTGATACAAATGTTCTGAGAGCCAAGGCAGAAAGCCTTAGAGGAAAATTTGATGATCTCAGAATGAAAGAAGGAGAAACCATCAGACAGTACAACACAAGAATAAAAGTAGTCAATGCTATACGAGGTGTTGGAGGTACACTTGAAGAGGAGACAGTGGTAAGTAAGATCTTAAGAACCTTACTGCCTGTATATGCTATTAGAGTTTCTGTTATTCAAGAAATGAGAGCAGTAGCAAACAACACAGTTACTCTTGATAGTTTAATTGGTAGACTGATTTCATCTGACATGAATAACTTTGATAATAGTGTCTTACCAAACTTAGAGTCTGCATTTAAGTCTTCTATGAGAATAAGAAAATCAAGTCAAAGACACACGTTTAGAAGAGATAGTGAAAGTGAAAGTGAAGAAGAAGATCTAGATGAAATAGAAGCACTCATTGCAAGGAGAATGCAGAGAGGCAAAGGTAAATAAAAAGGCAAGTTACCACTTGTATGCTTTAATTGTAGAGAGATTGGACACTTTGCTGCAAGATGTCCTAATAGAAGAAAATATGACAAAGGTAATGACAGATCTTTTGAGAAGAAATCTGATAGAGGTGATAACAAGGATTACAGAAGTTACTGAAAATCAGAAAGAAGAGATACCCGAGACTACAAGGATAAAGGCAAGAAGGCTATCTATCTAGCTGCTTGCAAAGATGAAGATACTGACACCGAACCTGATGAATACATTGAGATGGTACTTGTAGTTGTGAAAGATGATTCAGATGAAGATGAAAGGTATGTAGAAATTGCACTCATATCTAAGGTTAGCAAGAATGACATCTGGATTATAGATAGTGGCTGCACTAAACACATGACCAGTGACAAAGAAAAGTTTAATACTTTTGAGTATTATAATGGTGGTACAATAAGAATGGGTAATGATACACCTTGTCCGGTTGAAGTTAAAGGAACTATAATTTTGAATAACCTGATTAAATGTGAAAATGCTTATTGGGTAAAAGGATTGAATTATAATTTGTTGAGTGTTTCTTAGCTAAATAATTCAGGTCACAGAGTAGCATTTGAGAACAAGAAGGCAAAGATCTTCAATGAATCAGGAAAACTTATTGGTACCAGTGAACAAACAAAAGGTAACTTATTCTATCTTAATGATACTAACACCACTTGCTTAATGACTAGAAACGAAGACATATGGTTGTGGCACAAAAGATTGTGTCATGTGAATATTGACAACATGATAAAAATAAGCAGAAGAAGAAATGTATGAGGCTTACTGACGATGACAAAGTCAGACAACATCATGTGCAAAAATTGTCAAAAAGGTAAAATGACAAAGTCTAGTTTCAAAAGTAAAACTCATACATCTTATGATATTCTAGAATTATTCCATACTGGTTTATGTGGACCTATGAGAACAAAGAGCTATTATGGAGATAGATATTTTATTCTCTTTGTTGATGATTACTCTAGAATGATGACAGTTATGTTTCTAAAAGATAAATCTGAAGCATTCAAGATGTTTAAATGGTATAAGGCTATGGTAGAAAAACAAAGTGGTAAGGATTTGAAATGTTTGAGATCAGATAGAGGAGGAGAATTTATATCAAATGAATTCACTAATTTATGTAATGAGCATGGTATAAAAAGACAGGTTTTTGCACCAAGAACACCACAGCAAAATGGGATTGTTGAGAGAAGGAACAGATCAATAGTTGATTGTACAAGAACACTAATGATAGAGAAAGGCATCACCCAAATCTTCTGGAGAGAAGCTGTCAGCACTACTGTCTATACACTAAACAAAGTACAATTGAAGAAGGACACAAAGAAGACACCTTATGAGCTATGGTAAGGTAAAACACCCAATGTAAGTTACTTCAAGATCTTTGGTAGTCAATGTTATGTCTTAAAGGATGATAGAAATGGAAAGCTTGATGCCAAAAGTGATGAAGGTATTTTTCTGGGGTATTCTACCAAAAGCAAAGCTTTTAAATGTCTTATCAAGGCCTCTAACAAAACGGTTGAAAGTGAAAATGTAAATATTGATGAGTTTGCAGAAAAGAATGAGCTAGAAAGCATAAAAGAACCAGAGGACTACAACAAGTTTGTATATTGTGAAGAACCTAACACTCTACCCGAGCAACATTGCTTAATCCCAGAACAACAGAATGTTGCAACCGATGGTCAGGATAATAATCAAGATAATGTGCAAGGTAATAAAGAACAGAATGAAGATCAGGAAAATGATCAAGATGATAGACAAAGAATTGTACCTATAATTTCAAGATATGTAAGAAGGAACCATCCAAAGATCCAAATCATAGGAGATAAGAAAGTTGGTACAATAACAAGAAGTAAGTATTTAAGCTCAAATTATTTAATTTGTCAGTTTGAGCCAAAATCTGTCAATGCTGCACTATACAATGAAGAATGGATAAGTGCTATGAATGATGAGATTGAGCATATTGAGAAGAACAAAACATGGTCACTTGTGCAAGACCAAATGATAAGAATGTCATTGGTACAAAATGGATATTCAGGAATAAGTTGAATGAGAATGGAGAAGTCATAAGGAACAAAGCAAGACTAGTATGCAAGGGGTATGCACAAGAAGAAGGTATAGACTATGGAGAAACCTTTGCACCCATTGCTAGGATAGAAGGAGTAAGAATATTACTTTCTTATGCTACATACAAAGGATTCAAAGTATATCAAATGAATGTCAAATCAACATTCCTAAATGGAATACTTGAAGAAGAGGTATACATTGAGAAACCAAAAGGGTTTGTAGATCCAGACAAGAGGAACATGGTATGTAGACTTCACAAAGCCTTGTAAGGATTGAAACAAGCTCCTAGAGCCTAGTATGAACGACTTCATTCCTATTTAATAAGTATTGGATTTGTAAAGACTAGTGAAAACAATAATCTTTATTTGAAAGAAGATATTGATGCTAACACTTTGATTGCTGAAATATTTGTTGATGACAATATATTTGGAGGAAATGATATGCTATGCAAATCATTTGCTAATGAGATGAGCAAAGAATTCAATATGTCTATGTTTGGAGAGATCAAGTTCTTTCTTGGTCTACAGATCATTCAACAAAGTGAAGGTATTTTTATTACACAGTCCAAATACATCAAAGAGGTCCTGAAAATATTCAAGATGGAAGATTCCAAACTAGTTGAAAACACCGATGGCTACTAGATATAAGTTAACAAAGGAAGACAAGACAACAGAGGTAAATCAGACTTTATACAGATCAATGATTAGAAAACTCATGTATGTTGTACACACTAGACCAGATATTGCACATGTAGTAGGAATTGTTGCTAGATTTTCTGCTAACCCCAGGGAATCACATATGACTGCTGTGAAAAGAATCCTAAGATATCTGAAGAATACTGAGGAATTTGGCTTGTGGTATAAAAGAGAAGGCAAATTTGAACTAAAAGTGTTTACCGACGCTGATTGGGCTGGAAATCTTGATGACCGGAAGAGCACAACCGGAGGAGCATTCTTTATGGGTGACAGACTTGTCACATGGATTAGAAAGAAGCAGGGATTCATCTCACAGTCTACTGCAGAAGTAGAATATGTTGTTGTTGCTGCAAACTGCTCAAATATTGCACGGATCAAACATTTGCTGGAAGACATGCATATGAAGATCTTAGAACCAGTGACTATATATTGTGATAACACCAGTGCAATAAACATTTCCAAGAATCCAGTCATGCATTCCAAGACTAAACACATTTCCATCAAGTATCATTACTTAAGAGAGCAAGTTCAAGAAAAAGAGGTGATACTTGAGTATGTGCAATCAAAAAAACAATTAGTTGATATCTTCACCAAGCCACTGCCTAAGGATACATTTGAGTACCTGAGAAAGAGACTAGGGGTCAAACCCTTGTCTACCAATCAGTAAAAGACTGAAGGCTGCATCAGCCTATATATTATCAGAATATCATTCATGTTGATGCAAGCAAAAAGATGGACTTGAAAGCTACATCTATATACAAGAAGGTATATATCATAACAGAGCACCAGAGCATATTGTTTTATTGCTGATGGATAAGGGAAATTCAAGGAATATATTATGGATGGAAGAAAATGATTATTTGACATTAATGTCTGATATTTGTAAGATATTTGTTTGGCATTGTTGTCAAAGGGAGAGAAAGTATCCATATTTATCATAGTCTTTAGAAAAAGAAGAAAGATTATCCATTATTAGATTACTCCAATAGGGAGAGATTATATCCAAAGTGAGAGTTACTGACAAGAGACAGAGACATCAAAGAAGAATAGTCAAAAGAGAGATATTGAAACAAGGAAAGGACGCAACACATCAGAACAAGAAACACACAGAGAACTGCAAGAATCAAATCTAAGCTAATACAGATCTTACCGACGTTCAGACATTTTTATCGGTTATCAAAACAAATTGTTTGGTAGTTTGATGAATCTCAACAATTGTATTTCATATTGTATTAGAAATAGTATAGTGTGATAATATTGTGTGTTGCCATCAATGCCAAAGGGAGAGATTGATGACATGTAACTGATTAAATGTTTGATAATGTTAAGTTGAATATAATGCAAGACATTAAATCAGTTAATGTTATGTATTTTCATTGATGTCAACTTGATATCATCTGTACGGTCATGTATATAATGCCAAAAACTCCAGAGAATCAATGGAACAAAGATTATGCTTTCAACAATGCATAAAAGTCAAGTATTCACTAAGTGACAGATAACACCGATGGAGTGCACACCATCGGTAAAGGCAAAGAACCAAAGTCACACTGATGCTCGACGAGTAGAAGACAGTATTGCTCGACGAGCTGAGAACAGAGTTGCTCGACGAGTAAAATCCAATGATGCCCGACAGACGGAGATCCCGAAGCTGACTGGAGTCACACCGACAGAACTAGTAGTTGTCACCGATGACTAACTGTAGAGTTGACCAACATAACAGAGAGTTTAGAAAATGACAAAATATCTAGCTGGCAAGAGCTAAAGATAGACTTAACTAGTTGTTTTCATTGTTTTATTCGACCAGAGTTAAGTGATTGATTTAAAGAAGATTTGTACAGTTGG
>MU227747.1:2268086-2281808 GCA_018584345.1 Thuja plicata
CTAAAGCCTATTGACAGTCTAAGAAGAAGGTTGATTCAAGGATGGTAGCAAATAGATGCCAGATACTAAGTGACAACCTCTATGTATAAAATCCTCTAACAAGGTCACACCTAACAGTGTGTTTGTAGCCTTTAACAGGGTTGGCTCCTAACAAGGCTCACTTTAGAAGAGTGAAAATTTGGGGTACCGGTCCCAGTGGTTTTTTCCCTTAACAAGGTTTCCACGTTAAAATCCTTATTTTATGTGTGTATGGTTTATTACTTTACTGTTTTACATTTCACATGTGCATTTCTAGATTTATCGGTATACTCTGCATATTTATTGAGTGTCGGTAAATAAGTTTTACTGCTTATCGGTAATCAAGGAGAATAAGGTCAGAAAAGGAAAACCGAGAGACAATTAATTATTATAAAGTATTTCATGACATGCATCTTGTAAGGGACATAATAATCTGAGGTTTATTTGATTGGTGGTTAGAATAAAGAAAAGTTTTTGAAGCCACTGATTCACCCCCCCCTCTCAGTTATTACTAACAATTACATAAGATGAAACAATGAAGCATATATATAGTCAGATCTAAACATGCAAATTATAAGTAAGATGTAAAGAGTCTAGTTCACTAAAATGTATTGTTGGCAAAATAGATCTCTAAATGCATGAAATGTAGCAATGATATGATGTAAATATAGGTGAATGAAATGCCTACAAATAAGATTTGACATGTACGAAAGGCGATTAACAACACCATCCATAAAATGTACTATTTTCAAATAATGCATACAAATATGTAAGTGCATGACATGCAACAATAATATGATGTAGGTATATGTTAATGGAATGCATGAAAGTTAGATCTAAAAATGAAAATCAGAAGAATGAAAGACGTCGAGCTCACCAAAATGTAATATGATGAAATAGGGTTCAGTTGCTTGTATGGATAAACTAGGAAGCTTAGGCCTATTTAAGCTTTTATTACCTTTGGAAGGAGAATGATCTACTTGGCACAAGGATCCTTGGGAACAAAGTGGATTCATTGGTCCTTCCAAAGTAATTAAAGCGAAAATAGGCCTAAGCTTCCTAGTATATCCATACAAACTAGTGAACCTTTTTCCCCATATTACAATACTATGTAAAAATCCTGAAGAAAATACTGACCATATTCTCCTAAAATGAGACTATGTTGCACTTCATTAGAATTAAATAATGAACAAAGTGAACTAGAAAAGTTTGATATCCATGGACATAAACACAATGTTCAATATATATGCCAATATTATATAAAAATAGTCTTTTCAAGCATTTGGATTTTCACACCATCTATTATAGTTTGGGAGCTATGGAAAGAGAGGAACATGATGATATTTCAAGAAAAAAATATGGCAAAGAAAAAACTAATTTGCAAGATAGAAAACTTAATATTAATGTGAGAATTGGCCAAAAACTAGTCATACTAGAAATAACAAGGAGAAAGAAAATATCAACAAATGATGTTGATGCATGAACAATTGAGTGAGTATATAGGAGAGGAATGGGGGTATATATAGGACAAATGACCTACCTACCACCCTACCTAAATTTCCATATGGGCAAGATGCCACATGGACAAGCCATCTAAGCACCTAACACCTAAGCATGATTACACGTCACCAACACCCACCTTTAAGTATATGATCCATTTCTCTTGAGTAGAAAGCATTGTTGTATTTAGCTCTGACTTCTCTAATTTTTATTTCGACCTTCTCCAAGTTGTTGCATTCATTCTTCTACCCATTCCTTTTTCAGTTGGTAACTTGTCATCTATTGCCTTCACAATCTATACCTTGAATATTTCCTTCTCTTCCTTGGATTCATTTTATCACCACAACCACACAATCAAACTTTTGAGCAAATCTCATATGACAAATAGATAATAAAAAAATCGATCTAAAAATCCCTAATGAAAGAGAATAAATCCAAAGAGGGAATTATAAGGCATACAATCATTTGACAATAGATGTTTTATTAATTATGTTATTCCACCATGTTCTTCCTCTATATTTTTTTAGTGTTAGTTAGCTCGTAACTCATAGTTAAAAAAGATACAAAATTTGAAACTTGAATTGTTAATATCATTTTTAGGCTTAAATTTGATAATTTGAATTATTGAAACCATTTAAATGCTTGAAATTTTAATTTTGAAGACTCAATCCCACATCCCAAAAAGTAATATGGAAAAATAAAATATAGGCACACTATTATAATGATTCATAACTTTGTAACCCCCTTTCAAACTCCCTCCTCAAAACCAAGCTTTGGTGGCTCATAAAACCCTTTGAATATCATGTACAAGTGATCAACCATGTACAAAATTTAACTTGTAAAACCCTTTGAATATCATGTACAAGTGAACAATCATGTGTAAATTTCAACTTGATTTATACTAGAATAGCAAGAGGGCTTATAAGAGGTAGCATGCTCGGCTCCGAACTTGAGTGTAAGAAAAACAAAAAGCAATATAAAGTAAAAATTAAATTTGATTTACATTAAAAATAAATAAATGAATTTGATTCGTTTTTAATTACATTAATAACCATAAAAAAATATAAATTAAATTTATTTTAAAATTACTTTAATAATGATAAAAAAAATTTGCTTTATTTTTAATTTCTTTAATAATAAAATCTAAATTTTTCTAAATATAAATACATTGGGTAGGGGAAAACACCCAGTAGCCGCCTAGGCTAACCTCGCGCACCTAGAACTCCTAAACCGTAAGTCAGATTTTGCTGATTTTTTTGGTGTACCTCTGTAGGTGAGTGAAGTGCTTAAATCTAAGGTTTCGACTTTTGGGTATTCACGGATCTCTTTGTAGGGATCGTGGAGCACAAAGTGCTCTAAAAGTGTCATTTCAAAACGCTCGCCCGATACCCGCTATGTCCTTACACCAATAGTCGTTTTACTCAAATATGCCATACTTGTGGCCAAATGTCTTAGTAGTCCTTACAAAATGTCCCAATAATGGTGTACAAATAGGTCAATTACCAACAAATTTTTTTTTAAAAATGATGGACTATTAGTACATAAGTAATTGACTATTGATATATGTATTTCTCATTTTTTAGACTCCTTTAATATAATTGGAAGTATCTATGAGAAAAAGATAACATTATGGAACTGTCCGTAATTGGGTCTTTTCCCTAGTATATTTAAAAAAACCCAATGAATAAAAGTAGTTTCTTGGCTTTCCTAATATGTAACGGGCGAGCCAGGTAATGATTGGCGCGCGAAGGAAAATGATACAAGTGCAAGTAGCATGAAGCACCTAGGTAACAATATTCTTCTTTTCCCTCAACAATGGCGTGGAGTTACAGGGAGAAGAAAGGATACCTATATTATGCAGGAGCATGCAGACCGAATCCCGGCCAGGCAAGCATCGGATACATCATAACGAATCGCAGAGGCGCTGTGTATGACGAATATAGCGACCTCATTGATCCATTTCCGCTTTCCAGTAATGCCGCACATTACAGGGCGCTCATCCATGGCCTCCGCCGTGCTTCCGACCTCGGCTTCACACACATTGTCGCCTGCGGTCATTTGGACCTCATAAACGATCAGGTATGATCTTTCTTCAAATTCTGCAAATTTTAGCTGTGATTCATGCGCCATTTTTCTTGCTCTGAAAATATTTTCTTTGCCCTTTTTTTTTTACAGTTGAACGGCTACTCCGCCTGTACAAAGCCTAATATGCAAAGGTACCGACGAAAAGTTCGGAAAATCGCCTCGTCTTTTGAGGATTTTGAAGTGAAGTACATTTATGCCGAGGAGAACTGCGAAGCGCGATCTCTCGCGCAGGATTGTTTTTCGTAACTTTGCATGCATTATTACCTGCTTTTTATGTTGTCACTTGCAGAAGATTTAGGTTTTTTTCTTGTTTTTTTAATTTTCCTTCGGCGCTGCCGTGGAAATACGCAATCGGAGGGGAAATGAGAGGCATTTGAGTTTCGGCGTGACAAGACAGGATGTGTTGAGATGTTTGGCGGCATTCTTTGCGCCTTTTTGGTTCTGTGGCTAGGGTTTTGAGAGTTAGGGTTACGCGCAGTTTTACTGTGAATCTTCAACCCGAAATCTTTCGATTTTTTTTGCGTTCTTCATATGTAGAGCAATCTGTGAGATAATAATCTGTCTGGCTTTTCCAAAAAGAAACTTATGTTAGGATTGACTTGTTGATATCCTATGATTGCTCAAAGCATTCAGCATATCATATATATTTCAATATAAACTGTAGAAACTTAATGTCTTTTAATTGTTTCTATGCTGTCCGAATTTTTATGTAGCTCCAGGTTTCTATGCTGTCAGAATTTGTATGTAGCTCCTGGTTTCTCTCTTTTCTGAAAGATATCTGTTGCTCAGTGCTTGGGCTAGGGTTTCATGCACGGCAATCTTTAAAACTCGAAAATTTGGTAAGGATATTTTTTTTAACACTTGAATTCTATAAGCCAACTAATTCAATTAGATTCTGGAAACACGATATCTATGATAAAATTATTGTACTGGCTACCACCCTTTGTTTTTTGTGGTCGGAATTGTTTGTATACTTATTTTAATGCTACCGTATATATGATTTGACCTTTTCTGTGTAAACGAACTAACTACTCAGAACGAATATATATAAACAATTTAAAACAAAGTTGAATCTATTTAAACTCTTTCTTCTCCCTCACTCTCTTCTTCATGATCAATTAAGTTGTTCTGATTTCATATCCAATTTATATCTTTATATTTTTAATTTTTTTAAAAAAGTTATAGGGTATTTCATAAGGAAAAAAAGAAAAGTGTAGGATTTTACAAGGCTGTTTAGTTTGTTTTGGCTATTATGTTTAACATTTTTAGCAGTAATTTGTAGAGCTGGTCTCTAGTATTTTTATGCACTCTTCCTAAATGGTATTTTAAAATGAAAATTTAAATATTATTTCTTATTAATAAATTTGGGGAGCAAAATTTTAAGCAAATAAAAAGGCTAGGAAAAAAATGGTGAAGACGTGTCATATGCCATTTTTCCCCATAAGCAATTCCTATTCATTTTAGCTCTTT
The DNA here is from genome assembly GCA_018584345.1 of Thuja plicata. NCBI lineage: Eukaryota > Viridiplantae > Streptophyta > Pinopsida > Cupressales > Cupressaceae > Thuja > Thuja plicata. The sequence continues at coordinate 2,273,160 of MU227747.1, forward strand.
TTTTCAAAGTTCATTTTAAGATTCTAACCCCATGCGGCTGCTTGTAATTTCTGCTTGTGGGAGTGTTCCCATTCGAATTTTTAATTAGTAGGAAAGGATAAATTGGAAATAAGCACTTGCTGCTTATTGAGAAAAATAGAGAAAAGTCATACATGGCTCCACAAATTGATTTCCCTCTTTTTTATTTGAAATCTTTATTTAGTTTTTTGTTGTTGTTTTTCTTTAACTTCTTTTTCTTCCCAAGTTCTATGCATCTATACTTATTAGATTTTAGCCTTAATCTTGTTGACCTTTACATTATGGCTATAGTTGCTTCCAAATTTTTTTAATAATTTAATTAATGTATAGCCTTGAGATCCAATTTGGTAGAAATCTATTTTATTATATTTTTTTGTCAAGATATCCACAAATTCACCCAAATCAATACTATAAGTGGATCATTCTTTTTTGTGACCTTTCAAATTTAGAAAAAAAGTTCTCTCTTTTGTCAAAGTGAATTTTTGTGAAAACACTAACTTCTTTAATTGATTCCTTTATTTTTTCTGTATTTTATTAAAATCTATATTATAGTAGCTTTAATTAATAAATTTAAAAAATGAAAAAAAAATTACCAATATTAGTGCTTTCCAAAATAACATCTAATTATTTTGTAAATCCCTTTGTTCTTGTCTTCATGGTGCTAAGATGACACTAGCACCACTTCTAATGCAACAACTAGCACAATACATGACTCTAATTGGGAATTATGCTACAAAATGCTTGGTAGTAATATGTCCCTTCACAATGGCAACCTCTTGATCCACTTTATACGGGATACCTTTAATAAGAACAAAGATTCAATATGATGATAATAACTAACCTCTACATCTTATATATTCCATAATTTTGTCCATGACAACTAATATTGGTTCTCCACATAGTTTGTACTCTTTCTCCATGTTTTGTACTCTTTCTCCACATACACCCCGATTATAGCTTGCCTCAATACTCTTGCCAAGGAACTCATTACCCAAATGATGCATTACACTTTCATGCCTATTTCTTCTACCACCACCCTACCTAACACAAATTTTATTTTTAGTGCTTGTTCCACTTCATCCACTTCCCATCTTCCTTTATGACTCGTATTATTCCCTCTTCCCAAGCTGTGGCTCGTGTTATCTTTCCATCATGATTATATTTTCCCATTCATGGTCATGACTTCACTCAATACTTGATTGCGTTATGCACTTAACAAAATCCTAGTTTTCATTGATATTTAGAGCTGAATTTTTAGCTTTGATTGTGTGTGTTTTTTAGCATCAACGTTTTGGATCACACTTCGTGATCCATCATCACGGAGTGTGATCCAAAACGTTGATGCTAAAAAACACACACAATCAAAGCCTGAAATTCAGCTCTAAATTCAATGGATTGTGGAAATTTGATCGATTTAATTTCATTGATATATTAGATATATTAGATATATTATTATAAGATATAGATAATCTTATGAAGGAAATCACTGATAACAAAAATGATTTTATTACATTTAACACTTCGTACTTCATGCTAGTAACTTTCAAGGTTTTAACTTATCTATTAGCTATGTGCTTTGTTGCTTCATGATTTGAAATGTACGTGAAAATAAGACTAAGGATATTCATTTACATGAGAATAATAGAGTAGGAGCTAGAGTTACCAGTTAATCTATCATTAAAGATAAGAGGATAAAGACTCTTTGAATTGATGAAAACCCCTAAGTACAACATAGTGCAATAGCACAAGGATTATGTTTCAACCTCCCTTAGTGCCTATGGATTTAAATCATGCAGTGGATCCTTTAATGTCATTTTCTATATTTAATCATAATGTTGTGGTTTTTCTTGAAAGTCTAGAATAAACTAAATTGATTGTAAGTTGAAATCACATTAAATAAATAGGGATAATAGATTATTATGGCCATTGTGTTAATTATTCACTTCCAAGAAGGTTGATATCCATTTTTAGGTGTTTTACTAAATGAAGATGTGTGTATATACAAACATACATACATATTCCTATAGAGAATAATTATCTTTCTTTAATTGGTACCCACCATTTATATATATGCTAGATTTAATTTTGTCTTTTCCTTTTATTCTTCACTTGATTGATTTCTTATTTTTTTCACTTTCACTCTTTTTCTTGACTTTATAGCTCACATTTTCTACTTTGATTGCATATATTACTTTGATAGTTTTATTTCTTATTACACATTTTCATACTTTACTTAAGTTGGAAAATGGTATTGAGTTCAAATCTTTAAAAAAAAAAATAGAAAAAGAGAAAAAAAAGAAGAAGTTGAGAAAGGTCTTAATGCCTTGTAGATTATTAGAAAAAAAAAAAGTCAATAAAAAATATAGAAAAAATGACTGCACTAAGCCAAACTTAGAAACAAAACATGTAACACTAAGAATAGCACTAGACCTAAATAGTGAGGAGATCAACCTTTTTTTTCCAAAGAATTTCATTTTCTTGAATCTCTTCTTTTTTCTTTTCTTTCTTTTTTCCCTTTTCTTGAATCTCTTCTTTTTTCTTTTCTTTCTTTTTATTACAAGTAATATGTTTGTCAATGTTTCTTTATTATTTTTTCATTTGTATATAGACAAGTAATATATTGGTTAATGTTTCTTTACTATTTTTTTATTATTGTTAAGAACAATTTAACTTATTCAATTATAAAACTTCTAAATAGGTGCCTAAATATCACATTGAAAAAATTGTGTGAGAGTAGATTGGTGATTCTTCAACACCCCTAGAATCTCTATTTAACCAAAATGGCTTCCATAAGAAAAAATGAGAAAATAATCTACACAATAATGTATTGATTGAATAATGAACATAAAATGTACACAGATAGTGCCAATAGAGAAAGAAAAGTAGGGAGATATGGAGAGAGAGTTAAAAAGGGATAGAAAGATATGTAATAGATAAATATATAGAGGGGGAGAGATGAGAGAATAAGAGTGGATGAAATAAATATAAAGATAGAGATAGAAAGTGATTTATAGAGAATATAATGATAGAGAGAGTTAGAGAATTGAGAAAATTAAGCTATCAAGCTTTGTAAAACGATAAATATTTATGTCATGAGAAACATAATTGAATGAAATAATAATAATAATGTTAATACAGGATTAATCAAATATATAATTTAAAAATAATTATATTTATTAACAACTTATTGTATTATTTAATGTTTTATTAAAAGTTAGTTAATAACATTAATATAATTTTCATATAAAAGTTAGTTAATAACATTAATATAATTTTCATATTTATGTCATTTTAAGCAATATAGAAACAATTCATAATATAACATAACAAAATAATAAATAAGACAAAAGAAATAAATTATTATTAAAAATATAAATATATATTTAACTATTAATATCTTATATTTATTATTTTATTTAACTATTAATAAACATTTAATACAAATGACAAGTGACATTATTTTATACTCAGTATAAAAAGAGGCGGCCATAGTAATGGTATGATAGACTTGTAGGGGCATATTTAAGCATGAAGTAGTTGGGAGTGGTATAGTAACGTCTTTTATCTTCTTACAATGGAGTGGAGTATGGCGGTGAACGAGGGCACCCTGTATTTTGCAGGAGGCTGCAGACCAAATCCTGGGTATGCAGGAATCGCATATGTGCTTTACGATAGCGATGGAAATTTGGTAGACGAATTCAAGAGCCTGATAGATCCTTACCCTCTCTCCAGCAATGCTGCACATTACAGGGCTCTCATTGAAGGACTTCGCAGCGCTTCCCAATTCGGCTTCACGCACATTGTGGCCCTCGGCCATTTGGAGCTCATCAGCGAACAGGCATCAAATTTCTCTCTTTTATTTTCCATCTCTAGTTGTAGATCTTTCTATTATCTTTCTCGGGCTGAGTAAACTTCTGTTGCCGTTTTCTTTCGCACAGTTTAATGGCCGCTGCGCATGTCGAAAACCGAATATGCAAAGGTACCAACGAAAGGTTCGCAAGGTCGGGTCTTTTTTTGAAGGTCTTCAAATTGAGCATATCTCAGAAGATGAGAACTCCTACGCGCGCTCCCTCGTGCAGGAATGCTTTATGTAGCTTGCATGCAAGCTCGCTCTTTTACCAGATAATTTAGGGCTTTTTTTGGTTTGTTTTTGCCCTTCTAGGGTTTGGTGCAGGAGTTTCGCAATCACGAAGGAAATAACAGGGGTTTTCAGGGTTGACACGATTGAATAGGGCACGTTGGGGTGCTTGGCGTGCTTTCTGTGTTTTTATTTGGTTTTAGGACTAGGGTTTTACGGGTTAGGGTTTCTCAGAATTCTAGCCTTATATTTTAATTAATAGTTGTTTTTTCTGTTCTGAGTGATGTCAACAGTTTATTCATGATTATGCTGTAAAGATCTCTTTAATCACTTGAGCTTATCCTGTATATCGAAGAATGATATGCTGTTTCAACTATATTGAAATTCAGCTACAATTACATTAATAAATATTATCAAAATTACATTTTGTGGAAATCCGTAACAATCGTGATTTGGTTTATGAATTGACAAAGAATAGGGCGGAAAGAGATTTGTGTTCAATAGCTGGCCCTGTATGTTGTAAAATGTGACCGGTTCTTTCCCTGCAAGTCAAATATTACTTACATTTTGTTATGCTCGTGGTCTCTTTATACTGCTGGTTATGTGATTGTAATGCTGCTATTTGTATTTTGTATTTTGTGACAGTATGTTTTGCTGGTTCTGTGTTGCACTGTCTTGAACAAATATGCCTCTGTTGTTTTGAGTATCCTTTTCTGTAAGATTTTATCAGTAACGATTTTTAATTTTAGTATTATTCTTGCCGAATTGTACTCAATAAGATATAAGATATAATTCTTGAAACCTTTCAACTTCAAAAGCTCATTGACAATATGTGTTTTAGTTAATAAGCTTAATTTAAAAAGAAAATATGAAAATATATTTATTCTATGAAAAGAATTCCTGCATAAAAATACATTAAGATAAATATAGAAACAGCTGAAATGAGAAGATTCTATAAGCTATCTTATTTAAATGTTTGTTTATTGGGCTTGACATCTGCTGAGAAGGGAACTTAAAAGCCTAGAGAAGGGAACTTAAAAGCCGAGTTGCTATGCAGGTTGTTGAGGACCATCAAATTTAGGGGAAATGAGTGGGTTGTTTAGACTATATGAAAGCCAGTTGAATGGATACATTATTACAGTGACTGAATTATCTTTTATGTGGCTTCGCATTAAGGCAGAGTGGAACTGGAAAATTCAGTTGAATCAAGTAGGTTTATTAAGCCATCAAATCCAGTTCAAATTATTATCATAACGAGCACAGATTGTTTGTGGCATCTCATTAACAGAAAATGACTCAAATCCAATTTAAATCATTATTATATTTGGTGGAAATTACTTTTGTAGCTTCTCATTGAAGGGAGAATGAAACTAAAAATTATATTTATTTAAGCTATCAGATTTCCATAGTCCATCTGAATGTTCAAGAGAATTTTTGGATTTTGATTGTGTAATTTTTTTTATCATCAATCTATAAATTAAAAGAAAATACACAATCAATTCCAGAAATTCTCTTAAACATTCTATTTATTTACATCACACACTAGCTACTTTTATACTAAGGACCGACTCCTAGACTAAAAGTGTTAAACAATCAAAGTTGATTTATTTTTTTGGAGCTTAATTTTTTCCTTGGGCTGGCCATATTTAACTAGCTTATATATATATATATAATACAATACGCCAAGAGTAATCTTTCTCGAGTGCGCCTATTTTTTGTGTGGATTAGGGATGATTAAAATAGGCACCTCGAGAAGGATTACTCTCAGCGTATTATATATATATAAGTATATATAAGCTAGTAGCAGTCACGGCGCAACATGGAAGACATGCAACATGGAAGACATTTTATGATTAATGGTTATAGTTAGAGTTAGGGTTAGGATGATATTTTACGGTTGGAATATACAGTTAGAGTTAGGGTTAGGGTGATTTTTATAGTTAGGGTTAGGATTAGGGTGATTTTAAGGTTAGGGTTAGGGTTAGGATGATTTTTATAGTTAGGATGTACGGTTATGGGTTATGCTTAGGGTTAGGTTTAAAGTTAGGGTTATTGTTAGGGTTAGAGATAAGGTTACAATTAGGGTTACGGTTAAGGTTAGGGTGATTTTTACGGTTAGGGTTAGGGTCACAGTTATAGTTAGGATATTTTTTATGGTTAGGATGCACGACATGGGTTTGGTTTAGAGTTAGAGTTTAGATTAGGGTTAGAGTTAGAGTTAGAATTAGGGTTAGGTTAGGGTTAGAGTTACGGTTAGGTTATATGGTTATGGGTTTGGGTTAGGGTTAGAGTTAGAGTTAGTGTTAGAGTTAGGTTTAGGATTATAGTTAGGGTTAGGGTTAAGATAGGGTTAGGGTGATTTTTAGGATTAGGATTAGGGTTAGAGTTATAGTTAGAGTTAGGGTAAGGCTTAGAGTTAGGGTTAGAGTTAGGGTTAGGCTTAGGGATAGGGTGATTTTTATAGTTAGGGTTAGGGTTAGAGTTAGGGTTAGGCTTAGAGTTAGGGTTAGGGTTAGGGTGATTTTAGGGTTAGAGATTAGTGTTAGGGTAGATTTAGTGTTAGAGATAGGGTTATGATTATGGTTAGGGTTAGGGTGATTTTTACGGTTAGGGTTAGGTTAGAGTTATAGTTAGGATATTTTTTACGGTAAGGATGCACAGTATGGGTTTGAGTTAGAATTAGAGTTAGAGTTAGGGTTATGATTAGGGTTAGGATGTACAATTTAGGAATATGGTGTAGGGTGAGGGGTAGGATTAGTATCATCTTAATGGTTAGAGCAAGGGTTAGGGTTATAATTAGGGTTAGGGTTAGGGTTATAGTTAGGGTTACGATGATATTTATGGTTAGGATGTACGGTTATGGGTTTGGGTTTGGGTTAGGATTAGGGTTAGGGTTAGAGATAGGGTTAGGGTTCAGGTATTTTTACGATTAGAGTTAGGGTTAGGGTAATTTTTATAGTTAATATTAGGGTAAGGATTAGGGTTAGAGTTAGAGTTAAGGTTAGTGTTAGGGTTAGGTTTAGGTTTAGAGATTGGGTTACGGTTAGGGTTAGGGTATTTTTAAGGTTAGGGTTAGAGTTGGTTAGGGTGATTTTTACGGTTATAGGTTTGGGTTAAGGTTAGAGTTAGGTTAGGGTTGGAGATATGATTAGATTTAGGGTTAGGGTGATTTTTATAGTTAGGGTTAGGGTTAGAGTTATGGTTAGGGTGATTTTTACAGTTAGGATGTACGATTATGGGTTTGGGTTAGGGTTAGAGTTAGGGTTAGGGTTAGGGTTAGATATAGGGTTATAGTTAGGGTTAGGGTTAGGGTGATTTTACATTTAGGGTTAGAGGTAGAGTTAGGGTTAGTGTTATGATATAAAGTTTAGGAATATGGTGTAGGGTGAGGGGTACGATTTGTATCATCTTAATGTTTAGAGTAATAGTTAGGGTTAGGGTTATAGTAATTTTTTTAGTTAGGATGTACAATTATGGGTTTGGGTTAGGGTTAGAGTTAGGCTTAGGGTTAGGGTAATTTTAATTGTTAGGATGTAGTGTTTAGGAATAAGGTGTAGGGTGAGAGGTAGGATTACTATCATCTTACTGGTTAGAGTTAGGGTTAGGGCAAGGATGATTTTTATGCTTTGGGTTAGTTTTAGGCTTATAATTAGAGTTAGGGTTAGGGTTAGGATTAGGGTTAAAGATAGGGTTAGGGTTAGGGTTAGATTTATGATTAAGATTAGGGTTAGGGTTAAGGTTAGGGTTAGGTTTAGGGTTAGGGGTCAGAGTTAGGGGTAGGATGAGATTAAGGTTGTGGTTTGGGATAGGATGTTATGTTTACAGTTAGCTGGTGTAACTTATTTAGTGTAACATTAAGGGTAAAAATAATGTTCTAGTAAATGCTTAGTACAATTAGGGTTTGGGAAGATGGTTTAGAGTTAGGTGTATTATTAGTATATTAGTTCGATGGAGACTTAGGTTTAGGTTTTGAGTTAGTTTACTATCGTAGTAAGGGTTGGGAGTAAGGTTTACAGTTAGGTTTAAATCAGACGTGGTGTTGTGGTTAAGTTTAATATTTGGTTGACTGTTAGAATAAGATTAGGGATGTGGTCACCAATTGGATGTAGGTTTAGAGTTATCATTAATATAATAGGTAGTGTGAGATTTAGGTGTATGTTTAGACTATTTGGTTAGGATAATGGTTTGGTATAGTTTTATAACATTGATTATAAATATAGGTAATAGTTCCTATTATATTTAGGCTTACGACAGGGGTTAGGGGTTAGAGTTACAGTTACAGAGTAATCTTAGGGTGACTGTTATAGAAAAATAATGAACATAGATAGTGATAGGAGGTATATTGTACATGTAGAATTTGTATCACACTAAGGATTTGTATCACCCTTTTCCCACTAAGGGTTTAGAGTTAGGATCAATATCATAGTTATTAGTATTAGAGTTATGATTAGAGTTAGTGATGTAATGTAGGTATTAGAGTTATGATTGCGATCATACTTAGTAACATAGATATATGGTTACAATTAGAATGAATATTATTCAAATAATGGTTG